>PITA01031762.1:0-14777 GCA_004023965.1 Spilogale gracilis
AAAAAAAAAAATACACATTATCCTGTAAGTTATCTCCACCACTAGACCTGGGAAAACAGCACCAGTTTTAGTTGGATTTTCCCGGAACTCCAGTGTCTAGATGTTTAGACAACCGGTCCATCAGCAAATATTTATTGAGCGCCTACGTGACAGGTGCTCTCCTAAGTGCTGGAAATTCAGCAGTGAATACAGAGATGTGCCTGCTGCTTTGAAGCTGACATGCCTGGACGGGTCAGTACACTATTTTGAAGTGAATGAGTGAATGAAAAAAAAAAAAACAAAAAAACCCCCACCTCTTACCCAGTAATAAGTTTTCGGGAGAGGAGCGACAGGACCATTTGTGAGTTTTAGTTGAACACAAAGAAATCTCACTTTTTCTGCTAAAAATAACTCAATTCCGTGCAATCAGTAGCAACCTCAAAGGTGAGTCAGGCTTGCAGGAACTCAAGAGCCCTGGGACTAGGTGACACCTCATATCTACAAGGTCAGATGTTCAGGCGAGATAAAGCCGAGTGTTGTTTTGTGTCTGTTCTTTGTTTTTCGCTTCCGCAGGCCTCACCGTCAGCCTCCCGCCAAGCGGCTCCGTGTACGGGGCACTTCGGGGAGCCCCAGGGTTCTGCGAATCCGGCTTCCAGCAAGCCGAGGGGGCTGCGCGGCGCCGACGCACGCCCAGGCTCGCGCGGGCCGGGAGGAGCCACCTGTGCCAGCCGAGGGGGGTTGACGGGTCAGCTCCGCGCGGAGTCAGGGCCCGGACGCTGGGAGTCACGAAAAGCGCGGCTTGGAGTCCCTTCTCGCAGGACGGCCGGGAAGGGGTGGCTTTGCCAGGGCGGGGCTGGAGCTGCGGGCGGGGTCGGCCTTCTCGCAGGTTCTACGCCTCCCACCCCCCTCTCTGACGGTGGACTCGGCGGTCCGGGCGCCTAGTTCCCGCTCCAAGGTTTCCACCCCACCCCCGGGCTGCGGCGTGGAGGTCGCGGCGGCCGGGAGCACCGCGCGAGAGGTGGGTGTCCCGGTGACTGGCGCCCGCTGGGCCCACGCGGTGCGCGCGCGGGATCGTCCCAGGAGGGACCCGGGTCCCCGTCGCGGACCCCGCGCATCGCACGACCCCGGGCCTCTGGGAGCGCACTTCCCGTGCCGTTTCGCATGGCGGACAAGAAACTGGTGGTAGTGTTTGGAGCCACAGGTGAGCGAGCACGAGCCGAGCCCCGCGGAGGGTGGGTGGGTGGGGCCTGGAGGGAGGAGGGTTTGGCCACTCGGACCCCTGACCCGGCGGGGCAGGACCTGGGTGCACATTCCCTTTCACGTTTTATTTTTATTAATTTTTTAAGATTTTATTTATTTATTTGACAGAGAGCACAGGCAGGGGGAGCGGCAGAGGGAGAAGCTGGCTCCCCGCTGAGCAGGGAGCCTGATGTGGAGCTCGATCCTAGAACCCTGGGATCATGACCTGAGCTGGAGGCTGACGCCTAATCGACTGAGCCACCCAGGCGACACCCCCCTATCTCCCCCCTTTAACGTTTTTAAAAAAATATTTTTTAAGTTTTTGGAGTAAGAGGCTGGCGCCTATAGTAGGGAGACCAAATCTCCCTCCCATCTCCAGCTTGGCACCCCTATCCATCACTGTCATCAAGTTTCTAGAGAATCTATCCTACCAGACAGGTTAGAGAGACACAAAGATTATTTTTTTAAATGGTAAGGTGTCTTATTTTGTCCCATCTTTTTTTTTCTTTCCTGTGTGTTTCTAAAAACCTACAACAACTTAAGTTATAAAGCACAGACCACACAATTCACCCATTTAAGGTGTGCATGTTCCTGATGCCTGGTATCACAGAGCTCTGTGGCCATCGCCAAGGGCCGTTTTAGGACATTTCATCATTCCTAGAGGAAACCTCATACCCACTAGCCTTTCTCCTGACTTTCTCCAGGTCTCTGACAGCCCATCTGTCTGTGTATTTGCCCAGTCTGGACATTTCCTGTGAAGGAAATCATATGGGATGTGGCCTTTCGTGTCTGGCTTCTTTCACTTGGCATCATGGTTTTGAGGTTCATCCACTTCGGGTGTTTGGGTTGGAGTGGGGAGGAGGAGCTGAGGGAGAGGGAGAGACTGAATCTTAAGCAGGCACCATGCCCAGTGTGACCCGGAGATTATTGAAACGAGTCAGAGACACTTAACTACCACCGAGCCACCCAGGCGCCCCAAGGCTCACCCACTTTGTAGCATGTGTCAGTATGCCACGCCTTTTTATAGCTGAATCATATTGCATTTTATGGGCAGACCACGTTGTGTTGATCCACTCACCCACTGATGGACTTTTGATTTGTTTCCACCTTTGGGCTACTGTTAAATAATGCTGCCGTGAGGGCGCCTGGGTGGCTCAGTGGGTTAAAGCCTCTGCCTTCAGCTCAGCGGGGAGCCTGCTTCCTCCTCTCTCTCTGCCTGCCTCTCTGCCTACTTGTGATCTCTCTGTCAAATAAATAAATAAATAAAAATCTTAAAAAAAAATAATGCTGCCGTGAACGTTGATGCATAAGTTTTCGTGTAGACATGTTTTTAATTTGGGGGTACATGCTTAGCCTAGAATTGCTGGATCATATCATAACTCTGTGTTTAGCCCTTTGAGAAACCACCAGACTGTTTTTCAAAGCAACCATACTGCTTTACATTCCGACCAGTCCTGTGTGAGGGTACTTGTAGTTCTGTACCTTACCTTTTCCACTCTGGAGAGTTCCTGTTCACCTGTCTGAGTCACACATACACATAGGTCACATTTTTTCTTTTTTTAAGATTTTATTTATCTGACAGAGAGAAACACAGCTAGAGAGGGAACACAAGCAGGGGGACTGAGAGAGGGAGAAGCAGGCTTCCCACCAAGCAGGGAGCCCGATGCAGGGCTCGATCCCGGGACTCCAGGATGATGAACTGAGCCGAAGGCAGACAGACGCCCAATGACTGAGCCACCCGGGTGCCCCTGCCACATTGTTTTTAATCACTTCTGCATGGATTGATCACTTATTAAACCAGATTCTTTTTTTTTTAGATTTTATTTATTCATTTGAGAGAGAGCACAAGCAGGAGGGAGGGTAGAGAGAGTAGCAGACTCCCCGCTGAGCAGTGAGCCCGCCTATTTAACCAGATTCTTACTTAAGGACACATCATTTGTCTACAGATTTCCACTGTTGCAAATAGTTCTGCAGCTTATTTTCTTATACATATATTTATGCTTTTTATTCCTTTGATGATTTTACTTTTTGTCATTTTCACACAGTCATTTTAAAATCTTTTTTAAAGGTTTTTTAATTTTAAGTAATCTCTACACCCAAAGTGGGGCTCAAACTCATGACTCTGAGATCAAGAGTCACATGCTCTTTTGACTGGGCCAGCCTCACACCCTTTAGTCTTTAAAAAAAAAGAAGATGATGGAGGTAATACTGTATTTCTTTTTTTTTTTTTTTTTGTAATACTGTATTTCTTAAGCTGAGGGCTGGGTACATGAGTGTTAATATTCTTTTGTGTATGTGCTAAATATTGTACTATATTTTACTTTCTTCTGTACAAGTAAATTCTATTCCCAACATGGGGCTTGAACTCATGACCCTGAGGTTGCGTCTTCTACCTCCTAAGCACCAGATGCCCTATCATATTTTGAAAACAGTTGATAAAAGGTGTGATGCCCTACTAAAGCATGGAGGAACTTTGAAAACAGTATGCTGAGTGAAAGAAGCCGGACACAGCAGACTATATATTGTATGATCCCATTTGTGTGAAACGTCCAGAAGAGACAGAAAATAGATGAGCGGTTGCAGGGGCTAAGAGGGAGGGTGATAGGGAGTGAGTGCTGGTAGGCATGGGTTCTCTTCAGAGGTATGGGAATGAAATGGTCTAAAATTGACTATGATGATGGTTGCATGCTCTGAATATAGAAAAAAAAAAAAAAGAAGAAAACCCCACTGCATTGTATGCTTTTTGTAACCTGAAGCAGTGAGTCTTACCAGTGAAATTCAAGGCAAGTATGATGTGTGCACAGTGGGAGAAGTCTCAGCTGCCCAGTATAAGAATTTGTTTACTCTGGGGGCACCTGGGTGGCTCAGACGTTAAAGCGTCTGCCTTCGGCTCAGGTCATGATCCCGGAGTCCTGGGATCGAGCCCCGCATTGGGCTCCCTACTCTGGGAGGCCTGCTTCTCCCTCTCTCACTCCCCCTGCTTGTGTTCCCTCTCTAGCTGTGGTTCTCTCCGTCAAATGAATAAATAAAAAAATTTTTAAAAAGTGTTTACTCTGGGTAAAAGTCCATCGTCATATGGATTTTCCAAAATGCTTTTAAAATAAATATAAATTATGTTCCCTTTAAAAGGTGAGTAAATTCTATCTCAATAAAGCTTTTTAAATCTTTTTTTTTTTTTTTTAAGATTTTTATTTATTTGACAGAGAGAAACACAGCCAGAGAGGGAACACAAGCAGGGGGAGTGAGAGAGGGAGAAGCAGGCTTCCCGCTGAGCAGGGAGCCCGATGTGGGACTCGATCCAGGGTCTCCGGGATCATGACCTTCAGCTCAGGCAGTCGCTTAACCAACTGAGCCACCCAGGCGCCCCTCAATAAAGCTTTTTAATGGCACCAGGCGTTCAGTGAGGATCACAGATGAAAAGTGCCTGGGTGTCTGGCTGGCATGGAGCATTCCTGTTGGCCTTCCCTTAACAGGACCCCCAGGCAGGTCCCACCTCCGACTCTTCACAGGTGCTCAGGGAGGCTCAGTGGCCCGGACGCTCCTGGAAGATGGGACATTCAGGGTTCGCGTGGTGACGCGGGACCCTGGGCAGAAGGCGGCAAAGGAGCTGAGTCTGCAGCATGCAGAGGTGGTCCAGGGAGACCAGGATGATGAGGCCAGCATGGAGCTGGCCCTGACTGGGGCCCATGCTGCCTTCATTGTGACCAACTACTGGGAAAACTGCAGCCAGGAGCAGGAGGTCAAGCAGGTGAGGGCAGGTGGGAGGATGTGGGGAGGCTGAGCAGGGTATCTTACAAGGAGCTCCCTGGGAGGCAGCTCCAGCTTGCTAGAGAGGGGCTGTCTACTGCAGGCCTTTTCCCTCCTCTTCCATGCAGTCCTCATGACCTGAGCCGAAGGCAGTCTCTTAACCAACTGAGCCACCCAGGCACCCCTAGATGCACACATTTTCATGGTACTGTTGGATAAAATTTGAATGTAAACATACTCACATATTACCAATCTAATCAGAACACATTTCCATCAGCCTAGAAAGTTCCCATGTCCCCTTTGATGTGTTGTATGTTCTGCTTTATTCTGTTTTCCACCAACATTCTCTGTAGTTAGTTGGTTATTGAGGCCAGGTGGCAGGGAGAGGGATAGGAGACAAAGGTGAGACGTGGCCATCATTCTGTCCCACTGAAGGTGGGGACACTTGCACAGAGTCTGTCACTCACAGGTAGTCAGGGGTTGTGGAATGTGGTGGCAGAGGAGAGGCCCCAGCTGACTGCCCGGCATGTTAGCTTTGAGCCCTGCATCATACACAACCAGCCACAGACCTGGTTTGGACATGGACCTTCCCTGCCCTGGGCTTTGTTAGAAAAAAGGGCCTTTGCGAAATAAAGGGAGATTGGACAGGACCACTGGTCTCCAAATTTGATTTTAGCCTTGACATTGTCTTGGAATACATCTTATGTGGAAGCCTATCCCACAGAGTGGAGAGGACAGCTTTTCTGGTGGATGGCCATCATTACATGCCAAGTGGCTTAAAACAACAGGAACTCTCTCCAGTCTGGAGCCCAGAAGTCCAAAATCAAGGAGCGTTCAGAAGAAGGTTCTAAGGGCGATTCCACTCCTTGCCTCCTGCAGCTTCTGCTGGCTGCTGGCTCTCCTCATGGCCACATGCCCCCAGCCTCTGCCTTCATGTGGCCTTCTCCTCTCCGTGTCTCCTCTTCAGTCTCTTACAGGGACCCTGGTCTTCTGATTGAGGGCCCACCTGGGATTCCTTAATTATATCTGCAGATTTCTTTTCCCAAATAAGTTCACATTCACAGGTTCTGGGAGTTAGGATGTGCTCATATCTTTTTGGAGGACATTCAGCCCCCTTTGCATCCTTATCTGGCAGGCAGTGTGGCTCTCCCTGTTTAACTACTGCCAGAAGGTAGGACCCTGGTCCAGGATCTCGCAGTGAGCCCGTGTGACCCCTGAGCGGTGCGTGTGCTTCATCCCTGAGCTGCATACCACCTCCCAAGCTTCCTTGTCCCAGGCAGCAGACTTCCCCACACCTGTCACAGTTGAGCATATGGGGAAGTACAACCCCCCAGGAGATCTAGAGAAGTGACGCTAAGATAGAAGGCTCACAGGGCCATCATGTGCAAGCATCATTCCAGAAGAGGGAGCCTTATCAGAGGGTGAAGTGGTGCCGGCCTCTTAGCATCAGGCACACTTGCAACGGGGGTGGGAGAGCCAGGGCTCTGACTGGGACATACATCCTCCTCTTAGCTTTGTGGTTTCTCCTTTCCTGCTCACCAGGGAAAGCTGCTGGCTGATCTGGCCAAGCGCCTGGGCCTTCACTACGTGGTCTACAGCGGGCTGGAAAACATCACGAGGCTGACAGCCGGGAGACTGGCAGCAGGCCACTTTGACGGCAAAGGGGAGGTCGAGGAATATTTCCGGGACATCGGAGTTCCCATGACTAGTGTACGGCTGTCCTGCTATTTTGAGAACCTCCTCTCCTACTTCCTGCCCCAGAAAGCCCCCGATGGAAAGAGCTACTTGCTGAGTGAGTGCCTGTCCTCCTTCCTCCAGCGTCCGCTCTCACTGAGGGGAGCTGTGGGTGCTGTAGAAAACGGGCTTTTGCAGGGACGATGAGAAAATCTGCCAGGAGGCAGTGATGCAATGCTTCGTCTGTTACAGACAAGGGCATCTTTTACTTCGGGAATAAGGAGAGGCTTTGGAAGATTGGGTCCAGTAGCAGGTTTCACAGAGTAGGAAAGCACTTCTCAGTCTGTAAAGGGGCTGCAGGGAACCTTTGGCAGCTCGTGTCCGGGGATTGGCCAGAGACCTCAGCGGGCCACCCCCACCTGCCCCCCAACGCGAGAACAGCAGGGAAGACGAGCAGTGTGGGCTTAGTGTTGGTACACTGGCATCACCCTTTCTAGTTGGCAGAGCTGGTCAGGGATAGCTCTCATGTTCTGTCTCTAGCTGAGATCTGTCCCTGCAAGGTCTCTGGCTGATCTGAATGGGCAGCTGCAGGGGCCCCTTCTCATGGGTAAGGAATGCGGCAGGACCCAGCCACCAGACCCCCTTGGCAGGTTGAGTTACCCCCTGATTCTGCACGTTTAGGGGGCACCTGCCTCGCACTGCTCTGGGCCAGGCCCTGGCCTCGGCATCCCTGTTAGTGTAGTTGGTTTTCCACGTCAGGAATTCCAGAGACAACAAAGTGGACTGGGGCCGGGCCCCTTCATTTCCTTCCCGTCCTGTCGTGGCCCTGTGAGGGTGGGCAGGTCCGGCGTTTGCCCTGCTCTGTAAATGGAGCAGCCAGGGCTCAGATCGCCTCCTGTTTCCTGGCCGAACGTCACTGCTGCTTCTCATCCACCAGACACGGGCTGCTGACCTGTGCCCGTGTCCCGGTGGTGGGCTGGCTGGAACGTGTGCCAGCATACCCCTCTTCCCCCCTCCTTCCCTCCCAGGCTTGCCCATGGGTGATGTGCCCATGGACGGCATATCTGTGACTGACCTGGGTCCCGTGGTGCTCAGCCTGCTGAAGCAGCCGGAAGAATACGTCGGCCGGAACATTGGACTCAGTACCTGCAGGCACACAGCGGAAGAATACGCCGCCCTGCTCTCCAAGCACACTGGGAAGGCTGTGCGCGATGCCAAGGTGGGCTCCTGGGGCCCAGGGTGGCGGCTGTCCCAGTAGGAGCTTTATGGGTGGTAGGGAAGCAGTATCTAGGGCTGCCCCATCATTCTGGGCAGGGTAAATGTGTATTCATCACTGTGAACATCTGTCATGCTGTATTTGGGAGCCACGTGTGGCTGCTGAGAGAAATTTCTGGCTTAGGCAGTTGGCCAGCTAGCAAGGAAGTTTTCCAGGAAGAGGGGATACTAGGGTCCAAAGGAAGGCATGAACACACAGGTGCTGGGCTTCTCTGGGGTGACTTGAGGGAGGGAAGGGGTAGAGACCAGAGAGATGGGCCCCACCCGTCTCCTCTTGGCCTGGCTGGTGGGTGGGAGCCCTCTGGCCCCCTCTTTCCCTTCAGTCTTCCTGTTGAGACCACTGGGTGCCTTGTTTCATATTTGGCCTTCCCATTGTGATAGTGAGACTTAGTCAAGAAAATGTGGAAAATTCCCAAGTCACTGAAAGACAAAACCCACCCATACAGCGCCTAGATTCAAGCAAAGCAATGATGGGGAGGCCGTGGCAGCATGTGTTTCAGGTGGGTCAGACCCCCCAGACTCGATCCTGCTCCCAGTCTTAACACCCACCAGTGTGTGACCTTAGGGGCACAGTCCCTGACCCTCTGTGCCTCCGTATTCTCATCTATAAAATGGCTGTATAGAGTATCCTTCCCTGGTTAGGGTTGAATAGAGTAATTGGTGCAAGTGCTTCCTTAGTGCAAGGAGGTGCTCTAGAAAACATGCCCTAAACGGCCGTGCCTTCCATCTAAACAAAGAAAGGTCTGAGGCAGCCATGGGGGATTTCGGGAGCTGAGGAGTTTAGATTCAGTTTGGTCAGGAAAAGGGAACAGCTTTGGTCTTTGAGCAAGAAAGTGATGTTTGCAGAGTTCTGGTTTCAGAAGGGCTGAGAAGTTTCCATCTCATGATCTCAAAAGAACTCAAAAGGATTTAATTTTTAAGTAATTTCTACACCCAACATGGGGCTCGAACTCATGACCCCAATATCAAGGGTCACACACTCTTCTGACTGAACCTGCCAGGAGCTTCTTGAAAGAACAGGTTTTAAGTTGACTTAAAATAGTGGTTTTTGAACTTTAATCTTTTTAGTAGAAGGGTTTTCAGATGAACTTTTTGGAAAGAACTTGGGTTGGGACTAGGTCACCTACAGCTGGGGTGCCGGAGATGCTGACAGGCCCAACAGACTCTCCTCTGTTTCTAGACGACCCCGGAGGACTACGAGAAGTATGGCTTCCCTGGCGCCCAGGACCTGGCCAACATGTTCCGTTTTTATGCCCTGAAACCTGACCGTGACATTGAACTGACCCTGAGGCTCAACCCCAAGGCCAGGACGCTGGACCAGTGGCTAGAGCAGCACAAAGGAGACTTTGCTAGGCTCTGACCCTGCCACCTCTCAGCCCCATCTCGAGGGTGGGGAGGTGCAGTCACAGTGATCTGTTCTTGTATTACAAAAAAGTTATTTTTTAAATAAAGGCCATTGTTCTCACAGATGGGTTCCAAAAGAAGAGAGCTTTGTTGCAGGGACTGGGGTTGGGGTGCAGCTGCTGGGGCATGAAAATTCCAACAGGAAGCATCGAGTGACAGGGACCCCAGCGCCCCTCCTGGAGGGCTGAAGATGCAGGACATAAATGCAGTTGGAAGTGTCATCCTGCAGGTGGGAGATGGCACTGTGACCACAGCCCAGAGCCGCGGTTCTGACCTCTGTTCGGACTACACTGGACCATGTAGAGGCCAGGGCAGAGGGGATTCCCCACGCCAGCCACAAGCACCGCCTGGTGACAGCCCGGCACACACAGCCTTCATGTCCAGAGAGCTGGTGAGGCCGACGGCATGTTTGTTCTTGGAGCTTGAAGGCGTCAGCCTCTGGGGTGGGGTCTTCCCCCAGCTGCAGCAGCCCTGAGATCTGGGTGATCTTCAGAACAGGCAGGGCAGAACATCAGAAGGGCACTGGCAGACTGGAGCAGAGGTTGCCGTGACGGCACGCCACTGAAAGCAGGTGACACGCTGCTTACGGTGAAGGCTGGAGGCAAAGCCAGGGAAGTAAGTGACAGCAAGACCTCACTGGTGGTATGCACGCGGGCTTGTGATGGCGGGGCTGGTTCAACTTCTCCTGCTCACTTCAGAGAAGAGGAAGGTCAACGCCCAGAGAACACAGGTCCTGTGCCCGAGGTCCCAAGGCAGGCTTGCTTTTCCTCTGCGGATTTGCATAACCTCCGTCCTACCAGAGCCACTGTTCCTGCAGTCCCACCATACACATTCAACCCATTGACTGATTATTTGAAAAAGCATTTAACAACCTAAATACGTTAACCAAAAAGGTTATTCTCTCTGCTTGAAGGAGCTTAGGTTGGTGGGAGAGCCATATACAAACATGTACGAACAGTTACGGATTGACACAGGGCTGCAGAGAACGGGCGTAGATAATGGCAGGAGGGGGCCAAAACCAAGAGCTGGATGCTTAACTGGGCCACCCAAGTGTCCCCCAGTTTAGTCACGTTTAAGTGTACAATTCAGTGGCATTAATGATATTCATTTGCATGGTCCTCACCACCATCTGTCTCCAGAATTTTCTCATCTTCCCAGACTCCGTTCCTATTAAATAACTTCCCATTCCCTTCCCCACCTTCCCACCCCGCATGACCCATTCAACTTTGTATCTGAGCTTGATGAGTCCTAAGTACCTTATATAAAGAGCTGCTAACATTTTAAAATGAGACCACTTTCATAGTGTTATTGATCATAGCCTAAGACTGGAAATAACCCAAATGCCTATCAGGGAATGAATGGAAAACAAATGTGGTCTATCCACACAGTGGAATTTCCTGCTCAGCAGAGAGTCTCCTTCTCCCTCTGCCCAAGCCCCACTCATACTGGATCACTCACACTCCCTCTCTCAAATAAATATTTTATAAATAAAAAAATTTAATTTTAGTACAGGTTCCCATTGTTCACACACGCCTTCTGCAGGAACTCCCAAGTGTCTTCGTAACTCAGTGACAGAGCCCAGTGCAGCAGAAGGGCAGAGAGAGAGCAGGCAGTCTGGACACCTGGGTAGCCAAGAAGCTTGTGGCACTGGAGAGGACTGTTGTCTTTTAGGGGGGGTTCTCAGAACAGGGAAGCAAACATTGCAGTCCACCCAAACCCAAAGGCCTCAGGAGGAGGAGAACGGCTCAGGTGGGAAAAAAATCCCAGCAAGGCCTGCCGGTGGGTCAGAGCTAGGCTCCTGTGCCCAGGTTGGACTCAGCCATGCATGACTACACCTTCCCTCCCCACCGACTTCTCCACTCCTCTCTGCCCACCAGCTCTTCCCAACCTCTTCACCCAGCCCGGCAAGGGCTCCCACAGCTCACCTGCTCAGCCCAGAGCCCTGGGATGGGTCTAAGCTCTGTCTGTGCTCAGGGCCACTCTGGCTGTGCCAGGCATCGGCTTTTCTGGTACAGCCTCGGCTGGGAGCCCTGACCAAACTACAAGGAGCAAAAACTTGAACGCCAAAAATAAAATAAATAATCAATGCTCCTCTGAAAATAACAGAGGCGAAAAAAATCTAGTTGAGACAGTGACATGCATATCTTCTCGTGGGCTCCCAAAGAAAAAGTTACACTGAATTCCAGGACATTCGACTCAATCAGTACACTGTCCCATGGCAAGCTCCCTGTTCCAGGATCTGGGCTGGAGGGTCAGTACTTGTCAGAGGACCACCCAGCCACCAGTGTGCATGTGCTCCTGGGCCAGTGTGACTCCGTGGACGAGGCCAGCTAACTCTCCATCAGCACCAGGAAGGCCAGCAGTGACGTGGGACAGCCCTGTATGCAAGGAGCACACCAGCAACCCCACTGCTAAGTCCCCTCTATGTAGAAAGTGGTTTGAACTCTGAGATTTCAAAGAAGAAAGGACCACAATTTATGCTTTAAATATCTTTTTGCTATAATCTTATTTACATTGATACAGAATCATTTTACATTCTTAGATCAGACAGTAATAGATACTTTATTTTAGTAAATTATGAAGTTAAACAAAAAGGAAACTACTCATAACTTTTCTCCAGTAGCCTGTCTTAACCACAGCAGGAGGATCTGGAAACACATGGAGGCCACATATCCTACAAGCCGAGGCTGCGGGGCAGCGTGTTTTGCTCTGGCTGGACGGTGGAACCTTCAACTGCTCAGACTGTGCTTTCCTTTTCTGAACAGACATTTCTACAGAAGATGATGGTTCTCAGCACTCAATAATTTACAGACAATTCTGTAAACACATGTCAACAGTATGAGTGGTGAGAACCAAGCCCCTGGCAGGCAGAGCGGGCAGGGCTCAGGGGTAAGAGGCCATTAGCCAGCCGGGCCCGGGCTGCAGCCGTGACCACCTGTGGTCCAGCAGAAGGACGGGAGCCCCACTCAACGCCTGGATTAGAACAACAGAACTCAACAGTCGCGGACGACAGGTCCCCCCCACCATGAGGTGGAAGGACTATCCATCCTGATAAAGATTACAGCCCACAAGGTCAGGAATGGCATCTTCAGGGACACCCGTGGTATGTGCCTCCCCAGGCCCCAAGGTGCCCACATTCCAGCTGCTTGGGATCTTTGGGAATTAAAACAAACCAGGAAGGGAACAGGACGTCCCTGCTGAAGGGTGGATAGCATACATGGTGGGGCATGCAGGCCCCAGGTTCCTCAGAAAGACAACCTGGCAGAAAAGCTGCCCTGCAGGGCCTCCTGGAGGTTTGCTGAGAAGGAAATTAATGACTTCATGACTCAGTGCAGCTTAAGGCTTCATTTTTAAGCTGTAAGCATGGCCTTTAATTCCTTGACTAGTATCTCCACATTTGATTCCAAATTAGAGTTTTAGCTCTGCAAGAAGTGTCCAGTGGTTTTACTCTGCCTGAGCCAGAGGAGGCCACGTTACCTACCCACAGACAGGAAAGTTCGACCATCCCTTACCCATGTCACACCTTATTGCCCAGAGGCTGTCCCTTGTAACCGTTCCATGGAGATGTGTGTTGTCACATGATTTGCTGTTGCCAGGGTGGCCCAGGGCCTCTGCGGGCAGGGCTCAGTGCTGCTGTTCTGGAATCCTTCGGTGCCCTGGCCATGAGGAGGGGCTGCTGCTCCTGGCCTAGTTTCCAGTGGACCGTTTTCCTGAGCCAAGACACAAATGGTAACATTTCACCAGCATTCCAGGTGGGCTTCTGTCATCCCTGGGAGGGAGCTGCACCAGGAGTCCCAGCCACCAGAGACCAGAACAAGTAAAACGCAAGTCCTGAGACATCACAGTGAGCAAGCGTGACTCCCGGCAGCCCCCTTGGTTTACTGAACCTCCCCGGCAGGATGGGTGCTATGAGTCAGACAGGAGAATGGGGAGATCTGAGTTCTAGGCCTGGCTCTGCTACGACTCGCCCTCTGTGACCATGGGTAGCCTGGTTCCCACTAGCGTGGAATGCAGACCCCCTGAGAGCTGGTGGAAGGAGGTCTGTGAGGCAGCCCCCAGTGCAACCTCTCCAGGAAGTGGACACAGCAGAAGGCCAGTATCTGCAAGGCCCAGGACGCCTGCTTCTGAGGAGAGCCAGATACACCACACTTAGGTCGGCACCTCTTCCAAGGCTGGGAGCAGGGGACAGGGGTACGATACTGGTTAAAGTGAGGGAAAACAGGGATTAGTTCACAGGGAAACAAAGGGGAAGAAACCTCAGGGTTTTCCTACCTCGGCTGGGTATCAGGAGGTAAACATTTTCTTAAGTTTGGAAAGGAATCCCTCCTTGTCCTCCCCAGCCTCAGGCCTAGCCTTGCCTCCTGCGGAGCTATCCATGGTCCTGCCACCTGGGCACAAACAGCAGAAAGAACTGGGGTCAAGGGCGCCACTTCCAGGAGTCCCACCCCTGGCCCCGCCTACCCATACCTGGCCACCCAGGGACTGGTCACTCAAGAAGCCACCAAGCATCACCCTGACGAGGAGGGGACGACCACTCCCAGGCTGGCCAGGACAGCCTCGCCTGTCAGATGACTGAAGCAAACCGGCCACCCAGTGCTTTAGTGTATCCCAACAGCTCCTCGAGTCACTGGCCCACAACAGGGAAACAAGACACAGAGAGGGACAATGACCAGCGATTTCCACCATAACTGTCACAACTGCCACACATCTTCCAGGCCAGGCCACACAGATTTCATGGGAGCTCGTTTAATCCTTCACAAGTCAATTTCACAGATTAAAAAAAATAAAAAACACAAAACATGAATGCACAGAGAGGTTAAGGCAGTTCACCCAAGGTCACAGAGCTGGTAGGTGGGAGGGGGAATGGAGTTCAACCAAAGCTGTCAGGTCCACAACCCAAGCTCTTAAAAACCTTGCCACTGAGCCTTGGAAGGTGAAGAACACGTGTCAATGAACCAGTTTCCACACTCCATACGTGTGCACCTAATGTCTCCGGGACAGTCAGGGAGAG
Organism: Spilogale gracilis; assembly: GCA_004023965.1. Classification (NCBI taxonomy): domain Eukaryota; kingdom Metazoa; phylum Chordata; class Mammalia; order Carnivora; family Mephitidae; genus Spilogale; species Spilogale gracilis. The sequence continues at coordinate 14,330 of PITA01031762.1, forward strand.
GACTCGTTGCCTTGTGGAATCCCACAACACATGCACTCTTTTAACCTACAACGATGACACCAGGAGACCCTGTATGTCACTGGGCAAGCTCCCTATCAAGAGCCTCTGAGCCAGATGCTCCACTGTTTCTTCAGGGCCCAGGCAGAGGCTGGAGAGATGAAGGCTGCTGCATAAGCACGTCCTTTTCAACATCTGCCAGCCAGGAGGCAGGCAGGGCACGCGTTGGCTGTGAGCTAGACTCTGCACCTGGACTCAGCATGTTAGACTGTAGGGCAGGGCGCCTGGGGGGCTCAGTGGGTTAAAGCCTCTGCCTTTGGCTCAGGTCATGATCTCAGCGTCCTGGGATCAAGGCCCGCGTCAGGCTCCCTGTTTCTCCTCTCTCTCTGCCTACTTGTGATCTCTCTCTGTCAAATAAATAAATAAAATCTTTTTTTTTTTTTTTTTTTTT
>PITA01031763.1:0-14785 GCA_004023965.1 Spilogale gracilis
ATGCAGGGCACAAGCCATCTGGAGAGAGGTCAGCGCAGAAACGGGATGTGGAGGTGAGGGGGATGTGACGCAGACTGAGAGACGGGGGGACAGAGCTGCTGGTGGGGAAGCTCACCGTTGGACACCCGCACACACAACCTCACTGCCTGCGGGAGACGGTGTGCGCACGTGAAAAGAAATGAGCTCCTCCCATAAAGTCTGTGAACTTGCCAGAAAGGGGGTGCAGTGGGTGGGCCTCCCCAAGGTCTGTGGGCTCTGAGTTGCAAGAGGCTGCAGAGGAAAGTGGAGCCCGACCCCCAGCGCCCGCACTCGCTCACCCGCCGGGCCCCCTGTGATGAGCGCAGCCGGCTGGTACGCTGGACGCGGCTGAGGGGGCAGGCCGGGGCCCACTCGGGCTCATGCAGGTTGACGCCTGGGCCCACGCAGGGACCGCCACCTCCCACGTCGCCCGCTGCGCTCCTGATGCTGACGGCGGACTGTGATGTCAGCACGCGGGCAGCTCACGCCCCGGCTTCCCCGCTGCCCTCCTCGGGCAGGCCTGCGTGGCCGCGGGACCCAGAGCAGCCACGTTCACAACCGCGGGGTGGTTCTCTGCCATCCGCGAAAAAACAGTGTTGTTTCCTGGAGGCACAGAAACGGCCAGGGGTAGCAAGTGCCCTGAGCTGGATTCGGGGGAGGGCGGGGAGCTTGGTGCGCCGGCAGCCCTGCGGGGTCAGTGGGAGGCAGGGCGGCCTGGGGTGTCGCCCGGTCGGCAGGGGTGACGGGGACGGAGGAGGAGGGGGCCACAGTGCTAGGGCAGTTGAGGAATTATGGAACTCCTGGGCTGGGTGGAGGTTCCTAGGAGGCGGGACGGAGCCTCACCTGGCAGGTGCACGGCAACCTTCCTACTGCTGTAGGAGGAGACCCGCCCGGTGAGGCCCGAGTTCACGTGGCCGGCTGTGCGGCTCTGTCCTCCCTACCCACACAGCCCCCTGGGCACCTTCACCTGTAGGCTCCCTGCTGCCTCGGTTTCCCCTCCCTGGTGTGGCTGCAGCCCCTGCCGCAGAGATGCCTCCTTCCATGCTCGTACCTGAAACAAAGCCTGTCCAGCTGTGTTCATTCCGGAACCTTCTATGATTCAGAGAAATTGCCAGGTCTCATTGCAACAAACCGGTTACGCCCATTTTAGTATTTTAAATTCAAAATTTAAAAAAAAAAATTGTGTTGCTGAAGTGTTGAGCGGTCCATCTGCTACTTTACCTCAAAGGCTCTAACGACAAATTCATTTAAAGAAATTAGGGAGTCTCTGGGATGAGGACCAAAACGTGAGCTTGGGGAAACCCAGACGCGGCTCGGGTCTGAACCCTGGTGGGCACGTTTCCGGCCCTGAGCTGCCCCTTTCTTTTTTATTCCTTCAATAGAAATTACAAATAAACACACTGAGGCACGTTTTGTCTTTTCTGAGGAGAGACGGCATCCTTTGGAAAGAGCTCTCGGGTCGGTCCATTCTTAAGAAAACTTCTCTGTCCCAGACTTAAGTTCTCAGGGTGCCGCTCAGGGGCACGGAGGGGGCGTGGGAGAGCAGAACCCCACACTCGGGGAGCAGAGCGGGGTCCCGGGCGTGGGTGGTGACCCATGGCGACGCCCTCTCTGCGGACAGTGGAGAGGGACATCTGCCCAACCCGCATGGCTTTCCAGAGCACGGCACCAAGGGCTCTCACTGGGGGAAGGGGTGTGAGAAGAAGGAGATGCGTCCCAGTCCGTCCTGATGACTCGTGGCTCACCCTGACCTCCCCTCGACAATCCTCAGTGGCCATTACTTCATTTAGCAAATACTCTTTCCATCTTAAGTAATAATAATAATAAATTGGAATAAGGAACAAGGATGTCAGAGAGAGCAGGTCCTAAGAAATCTAAAAATAATCACCAAAATGTCCCTGAGACCTTCTGTTTCTTTCCCCTACACTCCAGAGCAGCTGAAGTAGAAAGGAGGGCAGCCCATAGACCATTTGCAGCTAATATGGTCGTATGTAATTCTGAGAAACATTATTAAAACAAATGAGCTATTCTTCTTTGAGTGTGCCTCAAAGATCTCACCGTTAAATTTTTATGAGCTTTTAACGAAAACACTCAAGTCTGTAAAAGTCCGTGGTCATGCTCTGGAGCGTGTCCAGGGAGCCTTGACCGTGGGCATGGCAGCCTCCGGGGCTCTGAGCCTTCGGGTCTGTGAGCCCAGCACAGAGAGGGGTCATCCTGCTGAAGGGACTCCCTGTCTTCCAGGGCACGAATGGGCTCCAATGACTCCCTCATTACCCCCAATGACATATGCCCGGTGCGTTCCATGTCACGGCCTCTGTAGGGCTCTGATGGCATCCGTGTCCTACCACGCACAAGAGGTCCTGTAACCAGAGACCCCTGAACCCCGGGCTGTGACCTGGGAGTCAGAAACCCAGGCGGACGTGCGGCATCCTGTATACCCGAGCATCCCCGGGCGCAAGCCTCCCCCCAGTGGGGCAGTCTTTAGGCTCCCAGGAACGTGCACTTTGTTCCACATCTAGGACGGGTCAGAGCAGTCTGACTCCCTGAGGGTAGAAGGCTGTGTGTTTGCTGCCTGTCCAGCTGCCTTCTCCAGGACAGACCTCCCAGGCTGCCGGAGCCCACAGTCGGTTCCTGTTGCGTGAGCACCTGCCAAGTGCAAGGTCCAGAGATGGTGGGGTCACTGTGCTGGTGGGCACCACGCAGGAAGCTGGCTGCAGCCGCTCCCCTCTGCCCTCGGTCTGGAGGGTCTGGTGAGAGCCCGCCCACAGGGCCCCGAACCTGAAACCCACCTGAACTTCTGATGCCGTTACAGAAATGCAGAAAAACTTCCAGAGACACTTGCTCCTCTGAAGGACTTGAACACTGCCTGGTGTGACTTCAAGGACCGCACTTCCCAGGGCTACATTTCCTTCTCGTGCTTGCGGCTGGCAGGGGCCTCCCTGAGGTCAGGTCGGGGAGATGGACCCTGGAACTACCGAGGACGAGAAGTCCAAACCCGCAGGTGCTCTGCAACCTCTTCCGCTGACGTGTGGGCAAGGGCTCGCCACAAATAACTCACGGGTTCAGGTCGGCGCTCTTCAGGCCGTCGAGCAACGGCAAATGTCAGAATTCCACAGTGTGTGGTAGGGACCCCAGCTGGGATTCCGGACTGCAAGCCAGCTCCGTACTGGCCGAGCCCTCCTGACCAGTGCGACCCATTGAACCCCACGAGAACCTTTCCAAGGCCAACGTGCAAATCCACGACACGAAACGCAGAGGGTCCCGGCGCCTGTAACCGAGTCCCCGAGCTTCAGCGCGGACGTCCCTCTGCGGCGAGAAACTGAGGACTCACTCCGGAAGCCGCCGGGGCGGCCACACTCGCCCCGGCCTCACATGAGGGTCTAAGAACGGGCTCTTTCAAAGAGGCGCTTGTTCTAAAGAAGAGAAAGAAAATGTGATGGAAAGCACTCCCACAGAAGCCCTCGAGTCTGGGCGGACGGCAGCTCCCGCACGGCCCCCCTTCCCCAGGCCTCCCGCTGCGCTCCCCCCCCCCCATGGCAGCGGCCCGAGAACTTTCCCACAGGAAATTCAGATCACTAACGCGTCTCTTTCCTTTGTGGGGCACCCTTAACCCGTGTCCTGGTCTTTCACAAATACTAGCTCATTCCACCCAGAAACCCCAAAAAGGAGACACTGCCGTTGACTTTATCCTACAAACAGGGGAGTGAAGGACCCAGGGGACATCCGACACTAGCCAGTCATCTCCCGAGACCAGTCTGAGCCAGCACCCGCGTGCGGCTCTGTGACCCAGCCCCCGTGCTCAGGCCCCACACAGCCGGCACCCCGGGCCCCACACAGCCGGCCCCCCGGGCCCACACACTCGGCCCCCCGGGCCCACACACTCGGCCCCCCGGGCCCACACACTCGGCGCCCCGGGCCCCACACAGCCGGCGCCCCGGGCCCCACACACTCGGCCCCCCGGGCCGCGCTCAACACCACGCCCAGGCCTTTGGCACCTCGCTTGTTCATCTCGATCCTGTGAACACCTCAGTCCGCAGTGTTCGCTCTCTGTCTTCTCCTGTCTCCTCGCAGTGAGTATCCTCATCGTGCAACAACTTACGTGGGCCTTTTGCTCCCTCGACTGCTACTAATAAGTAAAGAAAATGTTCATCTTTCATACTTTTTCCTGCTTCAAGGCATTGGTGTCACAAGTATTTCCCAAGACAAGGTATTCTAAGGACTCGTAGGCTCTCCTCAAATACAGTCACCCAATCACTTGTTTCGCATCTAATACACATTCACTGAAAAATACTCACTGTTTCATCCTAAAAGACTTGGGATTGGGAGCTCCAGGGCCACAATCATAGACTTTTTAAAGTTGGTGCCCAGCTCCCGGCTCCCACCCTGGGCACGGGCTCTCGAGAAGCCAGGCCAACGGAGGCTGCGATGGCGTGTGCTCGGACGCAGGAGGCAGCGAGTCCCCACCCAGCCCGCCCGCCCGCCCGAGGCTGGTCAGGCCCTCTGGACAGTGCGAATCCCGAGGCTGACAATGGGCTGTCCTCTCTGACCTGAGTGAAGCTCCTCATCCCTGGTCCACTTATAAGATGAGCTGTCTCGGGGACCTTCCCCTTCTAGGAGCGCGAACGGGGAAACTGCAGGGTGTGGGCTGGTGAGAAGGCAGACAGCACAGAGTGGAGCTGAGGGGAGGGCCCTGGGCACCAGCGGCTGGCTGGACATCGCCGTCCTGGGCACACGACGTTATCGTCCGGGACACACCCTCTGTCCTGGCGGCAGGACCGTCCTGTCCTTCCAGCTTCCCTGGCCAGAGATGTCTCGTCTGTAACGAGATTGTGGGAGCAATCAGCAACACTAATGAGGAGCCCGCATGTCGCTCGGTGTAAAGGACGACCCGGAAGGGGCTCCCACAGGAAGGGAGCTCGCTTCCTGCTGACAGAGCGCGGGCAGACGGGCAGCTGAGGGGCTCGACGGCGTCACTCTGACCAAGCACATTTTTCGGAAGCCTTCATCTCCAAGATCAGGCCCCGTCCTCAGAGCTGGGGCTCTGGCTGTGACCCAGGGGCTCGGGGCTGAGGCCACAGGCAGGGAGGTCCCTGCGGGCCCTGCTCGGCCTGCGTCTCTGGACTCACTCTGCACGTCGTCTCTGCTGTCCCCAGGTCACCGAGACGGAGAGGGTAGGGAGGGCAGCAGTTGAAGGGCCGAGGAGAGGCATGGGGGACAGGCCACGTGCTGCCCACTGCCCGCCTGCACCCCACGGATGAGCCCAGTGAGGGGGGAACCATCCTGGAGTAGGGGCCCCCTCACCTTCGATGGATGGGAAAAGGGAATAGAGTGTAGGCATTTCCTTCCACTCTTGATTTCTGGCAGGTTTTGTCATCTTAGTGCAAAATAGCGTGACTATCCGGGCAGGTGAGCGTTCACCCCGCGACACAGATCTGTCGGGTTCTCCTGGATCTCAGAATTCCACGGTCATGTTCCACTGGCCTTTCCCGGGCCACAGCCTGGGGACAGCAGCGCCGAGGACAGCTCTGCCCCATGTCGTGGGACCTTTGCCATCGGAACTCTCAGGGGCCCGTCCTCCCGACACAAGAGTCTCCCCGCCAGAGTCTCTCCTCTAAGCAGCAAAATGGAGGAGATAGTTTGATGAAAAACAAATCTGAGAGCCTGAAATGCCTGCAACAGAGACATAAATCAATCTTTTCTTGGAGACTGAGGCTCGTCATTATGAAAGCTGCTCTCAGATCGGCAGAAACTGGACCCTTGGACATCCCCAAAGACAACCATCTCTGAGTCCTGTGACCCAGACTGCCCGTGCTCCATGAGTTCGCGCTGGCCCTCCCCATGCTCTGAGCTGGTGGGTCCGGCCCCTCCTCTCGGGGCGCCCGGGAGACGCTCCGTGGATTTGATCCACACGTTTGAGATTGGAAACCGCGACTGCGAGCTTTTTGGATGGCTTCCTAAAATATAGGTCAGCTGTCTCCAGAGACGTATGTGAGGGGCTTCCACCGAGGCAGCAGCACAAGTGGGCATGTCCGCCCTTCAATTTGGGGTAAACTGAGGCATCCTCACGGCCGAACACGAACACACTGGAGCAGTGGGAGAGAGTGACCCCAGGCCAGTCCAGCAGGAGAGGAAGCCCTGATTATAAACATGAGTGATCTGGGAGGAGACACGGCTGGCTCAGGGAGAGCCTGGGCCACGACCCGAGGAGCTCAGCGGGGGACCCGCCTCAGGCCAGCAGTGAGGCCCAGCAGCAGTCTCCGCAAACTGGCTCAGTAGGATGCTTAGCAAGCCCTGCCTGGCCGGAAGCCAGCCCAGGAGTCTGACCTCGAGGTGTGGTCGGCCAGGGGAGCCGCGCTCGCGATCCGGCCCAGCACGCTGCCCGCAGGACCGCGCGGTGAGGCGCCCCGGCCGCCGGCGGGCTTCCCGACCTCTACGGACAGCTTCAGGATGATTTTCACGGGAGGTTTTTCCGGGAGGACAGCACTCCTGAAGCTCAAGGGGAGGACTGGTACAAGAGAAAATCAGAATTTCATCATCACTTTGAGAAATCACTCAGGATAACCCCGAAATGCCTCTGATTTGTGGCTTTATAGGACAGTCGAGCAGCACTCTTGCTTATTTATCTAAAGGGCTTGGAACAAATAATTCAGGGCCTATTTTGAGCTAAATGTGGGCTCTACTTAAACTGTCAAGTATCTTCCAATTACGGAAAACAGCCCTCTGCATACTCAGCTGTGAAAACAAGGGTCGCAGGGTTCCGGTGCGGACGGGAGAGGGGATTACTTTGCTTCTTTCCAGCAGTGGCTGCTTATAAATGCATGATTTATTTTCCTGGGCCTATCTCTGGTATCGTCTACAAAATGAACGTTTTATTAGCAAAGATGTTTACAAAGAACCCCATTTGTAATTTCTGTGCAATTTTGCTTAAACTGTATGATGTATGTGTTCAGTGCCAACATTACCAAATTTGAATGTCTGTACAGTCCTTTAAAAATAGCTACATGAAACGCTCACATGTTTTGTAACCGTCATAAAACACATGCTTCCGTCCCGATCACCTAAAGAAAAGAGAACACACAAATGACTCAGACAGATCTGGGGCCTAAGCTCACACGAGCTCACTGATTACCACATGACATTGAATTTGATGTGTGGTTTATCATTGGACTTTCCCATGAGACAGGATCATGAGATCTATGGTCTCCAATTCAATTCTACTTGGGACAATTAGGCAAGGAATCTCTCACACAAATGTGACCTGGTAGGAATGCAAAACCATGCCCTGATCTCAACCGCTAAGGTAGATGCTAAGGCTCTAATAATAATAACAACAACAACAAAAGCCCTCTGCTTTGAGCAGATCAGGACAGGAGCTATTTCAGAGCCCAGGAACTCTAGAGGTCTATGAACACCTACAGCTTTGCCAGGAAGCAGCCATGGGACCCTCATGCGACCAGGTCTCCCGACCGCCCCTGGGTTTCAGCGGTCCAACAGAAAACGTCACCCAGGCACAGCAGGACGTGCTAAGCCTCTCAATGCTGGCCTCTCCAAGCCCCAGGTTCTGTAAAACATTCATTCACAAGCAAGGCCATCGGTCCCTCACCTCTCTTTGTGGCTCCAGACATTCCCAGCACTCGGTGGCCTTGACGAAACAGGACCACGCCAGAAGCTGACGATCAGGTTTGGAATGAACGTCACAGACCTGAGCTATCGATGAGACTGTTTACTGAGCTGACACCTGGAGATGTCCCTGGAGCTCAGGGCGTCCTTCAACATCCTTCGGCTGGCCCCCGAGACAGGGCAGATGATGGAGCCGCCAGCATGAGGACGGGGACATGTGTGTGTCCTTGGAAAGGGGACCCCCTGGAGTTTCCCTCGGGAAAGGCTGCTACGGGGACCAGTCCTCCGTGGACGTGCCAGAGCACAGACCCGGCCGGCCTCCTGGGGCCGGTCCTGGGGACAGCCGGTGGGCTCTGCTCCTCAAGCTTCTTGGAGCCACGAGAGCCCCACATCTGCAGGCTGCTCCTGGACTGTGCAGATCACAGAGAGGGCTGGGCAGCTGCCGTCGGCTCCCTCCGCTTTGTCTGGCTCCACGGAGCCCCTTCCTCGCTGCCCTGCACTGTCCTCACTCTGCACACAGCATCCGAGGACATCAGTCATGGCCGTTGTGTTCTGAGGCTTCACTGGCGCCGTGCCCATCCATCCAGGGCTTGGCCTGCGTGGGCACCTGGGGCCCAAGGACTTTCATGGCCTGGGGACAGGCCATGTCCCAAGGAATGCCTCATCAGCAGCCTCCTTCGTCTCTGGGGACTCAGTGGGTCCCCTCATACCTGCGTGCCCAGGGTGTGTGTGCTCGGCTCTGTCCCGGGATGTTCTCCCTCCCTCGCCTGCCTGGGTCTAAGCATGAGGTTCTCTGGTGTAAACCCTGAGAGTCTACAAATCTCAGCGGGTCTGGGGAGTAGAGGCCCCCAGAAGAGTGTCCTCTCTAGGGAGCTTTCAGAGCTCCTCACGCCTCCCTGCTCTGCTGCGGTGGGGTAACCCCAGGGCTGAGGAGGTGCTCCAAAGCTGCTGGCCCTTTTCGCCATCATGGGTGCTCCCGAGGCGTGGGGCAGGCTCAGGCAGACCCCCCCATGCTCCTGGTGAGGGGCTGGCCAGGCTACTGAGCCCCTAGCTCCAGGCAGCTGACTTGACAGAGGGCAATAGGTCAAGGTCACCTCTGGGGTTGGCTCCAGCTCTGACCTGCCTGAACTCTATCACATGCTGCAGACCCCCTGTGAGCGCCCCGCTTCCGTGCCCCCGCCCACGGGATCTCTCCTAACCCAGCTCTACGAGACCCAGCGCAGGATCGCCCCCAACCCTGCCTCATAGGACCCAGTGCGGAATCGCCCCTGACCCTGCCTCATAGGACCCAGCCTGGGGTCGCCCCCGACCCGCCCCACGGGGCCCAGCCTGGGGTCGCCCCCGACCCCGCCTCATAGGACCCAGCCTGGGGTCGCCCCCCGACCCGCCCCATGGGGCCCAGCCTGGGGTCGCCCCCGACCCCGCCTCATAGGACCCCGCCTGGGGTCGCCCCCGACCCCGCCTCATAGGACCCAGCCTGGGGTCGCCCCCGACCTGCCCCACAGGACCCAGCATCAGCCAACGACCCCGTCTCCCAGTGCTTCTGAATTAGCTGGAAACAGTGGCAAAGGTTTCAAATGAGCTGTTACACAGACTTTTAAATATTAAAGAAAGATCTAGGGCACTAAGTGGAGTCAAGGGAAATAACGAAAATTGAACATGTTCAAATCAGAAGTTAGCAATGACCTAAGCTTTTTTTTTTTTAATTATGATTCCACTGCTCTTTGGGAAGTGAGGAGCCTCAGTGGGAGAAGTTCTGGTGCCTCATGCATCTTTGAGGACAAGACACAGGCCTGCACAAGGTGCACACGAGTTCTGTGACTGGGTGGGGCTTTGTGACCCCCACACCCTAAGCCTGATTTCTTTTCCCTGTCTGTGTCCCCTCGAGTCTTGTAGGCCTCCACGGCTCAGCAGGACACAGCGCTGCCCCTCGAGGAGCTCGGGAAGGCAGAGAGGTCCTCCCCATAGGGACGCGGGCCCGAGTCAGCGGGGTCGGAGTTTCAACTTCCCGTGTTTGTTCCTTGTGATGTTTGTAAAGTCAGGTAACGGCGCAGTCGGGGGGCCCTTGCTAGTGAACAGGAGAGGAGAGAGTGCGCACAGCGGCGGAGGCTGCAGCCAGGGACGGGATCAGACGCAGCGCACTGAGCAGCCGGCACACATGGTACCAAGATGCTGTTCTGGGAGCCCTGCCTCCTCCAAGCAGAGCAGCCTGATGTCAGCTTTGGGCGGGACTTCGAAGGGCCCCGCGGTCATCGCTGGTGGGAACGCCCAGCCACGCTGGAGGGCGGCTCGGGGTCCTCACCCTGCTACACGCCCTCGAACCCTACAATCCGCCAGCCACAGTCCTTCGTAGTTGCCCCGTACACATCCACACCCGCACCCGGAGGCTTCCAGCCCCTTTACTCCTGGTTGTCAGACTTGGAGGCCGCCAAGGTGTCCTTCAGCAGGGACGGATAAGTAAAGTGTGGCCCCGCAGACGGGCCAGCACTGAAGAGAAACAAGCTCTCAGGCCACGAAGAGGCGCCCGGGAAGCTTCAGCACGTGTCACTAAGTGGCCGAGGCCCCTCTGAGAGGCCTACACACGGGGGATTCTAGCTACATGACATTCTGGAGAAGGCACAACCCGGGGCTGCGGGGGCGGCAACAGGGGCAGCGCGGGGCGCTTGCAGGGGAAGTCCTCCAGGTGCCACCCGCATGGCGGGCGCGTTGTCACCGAAGCCCTCAGACCCGGACAGCAGGAGCGAGCCCGGGCGCCAGGTCCGTTGATGCTGGCGGGCAGAGCCGTTCCCCCCGCGACGCCCTGGCGAGGGGTCGGCCCCCGTGGCCCGCAGGAAGTGTCTGTGCCTTCCGCCGCTTTCCTACAAGCCCCAAACTGCCCTAAAAAACAGTCTATCAACATAAAAATACTTCAGTGACACCCATGATCGTCTAGTCACTGCATGAGTCCACACTGAGCGGCGACTGAGCCCTTCCGTGCTCGTGTTCGCGGGGCCCCAGGTGCCGCCACGGTCCGTCCGGCTGGGTCAGCCCTGCCCCCGGGGTCGCCACTCGGCTCTGGCTGAGGCCCACGGTCCTGACGGGAACCACACCCCCGTGTGCACAGCCGGGACGCCTCCGCGGGGGCGAGGAGCAGGTAGCTGTCGCCGAGGGATGTCTGCCTCCTGCCAGCCGGGTCTCTGCCCTGAGGTCCGACTCCCAGCCCTGGGCACCCCAGTGTGGCCACGAGGCTCCTCCTCAGGGAAAACACACAGAGGGACAGGCTCCCTCTGGACCAGGTGTTTCTTCCTTCTTGACCAGCCATCCATCGCTCCCGAGGCCCAGGGGTCAGAAGTCTGGGCATGGCTGGGCCGGGCCAGGGGGCTCGTCCCCAGCCCAGCTCTTCTGGGTCGCTGGCTGAACTCGGTTCCTCAAGGCTGCAGGGCTCAGGGGCCAGTCTTCGTCCTGGAGGCCGTGGAGTGAATTCCTTCCCGGTCCCTGTGAGCCCTGCAGCAGCCCTGGCTGGGCCGCCTCCCCGCCTGGATTCTCGCGGAGACTTCTCTGGGCTTCGCTCTTCAGGGTGATTCGGTCAGGCCCAGATGGCTCCCCTCTTCCCGTCAGTAACCTTAGCCGCACCCACAGAGCCCCTCTGGCCATACACGGGGGCACATCCAGGTTCCTGGTCCCGGGCGTGGACGGCTTCGGGTGTCTCCTCGGCTCGGCCGTGGAAGTGGTGCAGAAAGGCTGTACTCTGGGTTGACGTGCGAGGGCGTCCCTTGTTGCCCACTACAATGCCCTCCCCATTCTCCGAGCCCTCTCCTCCTGGGAGCCGTGTGGCTTAGCAGAAGTGGAGAGAAGACTGCAGTCTGTACCATGTCTCCGTGCCTCTCCACATAGATTCAGGGCAAGTTTGGGAACATGAACGCCTAAAGTGTCTCATCACTAAATGGGAGTGACGTTCATGTTCTCGAACAGATGTTGTGAAAAGTGATCACGAGCGCGCTATCGCTGGCAGGTGTTTACTCAGTGAATGTCGCTCTCTGCGAGGGAGCCTCCCTCTGCCCAGACGCCGGCCCGTCCACGGAGGCTGTGTCCCTCCTGGCTGCGCCCTGGGCCCCTCTGAGCTTGCCCGCACTCATGGCATTGCTGGGGGGCAGCCCCTAACCGGGGGAGTCTCCTCAGACCTGTAAAGACAGATGTTGAGGCATCCACACAATGGAGAAGGAATGGAATCCAAACATGGCCCGCGATGGTGGTTGCCCTCACCCTTTCTCCCCATTGATGGGGCACTGAGCCATGGACTGGCAGAGCGGGGATGAGGGCACCCCCTCCTCCAGACAGTGCCACACTGGGACCCAAGGACAACTTGGCAGTACCAGACATCTGGTTACAGAAAGGAAGGGCCAACCGTGGACTGAGCCCCCAAGTTCAAGCTCAAAGTGCAGATCCTAGAAAGCAAGAGAGCCCTCCCCTTGGCATTCTGCTGCTTCCTGCACCTGCTTACCTGAGAGTCACATTCTAAGGTTGGGTCCAGGAAACACAGGGAGAAAGTGATCCTGAGACACCTCATCCCTGCGTCTGGAGCCCCGAACGGGCCCGCTGTTAGCTGACCACATGGGGCCACACAGAAGCCCCTTCTCTTAGGTCTTGGCAGCTCATCCCAGGCGGCTGACCCAGTGGCCACCTCCTTTTAGGTTTAACCCAGGAACGGAATGAGGACAAGACACTGGTAATCATCTCTGTTCCACCTGTCTTAATATAATTCCCTGCATGAAATAAAATTCTCAACAAATACCTGGTGAGTCATGAGTGGACAACTGCCCAGTGTCCACTGAAGCATCTGTGAGCACTTACCCAGGGTTTTCCCCCAGGAAGCTCAGGGAGGGCTTAGCGTGCCTTAGGGGGGGGCAAGGAGCAGGTGTGTGTGACAGTGACGGTCTCTACGCCCTTCTTCCACAGGTTGGGACGCTGCATGGGAAAGAGGGCAGCGAAGGCAGGAGGCCCCCACCCCGGGGAGTCCCAGAGCCCAGGGTGGGTGGGGAGCAGAGCGTGCTGACATTCCCCAGAGCGGGCAGTGCTGCGAGGCCACCTGCGGAGCGGGCACACTGACAAGGGGCCAGACGGTGGGAGAGCAGGCCTCAGAGCCCGGCGTTCTCACCTCCCCGGTCCACGGGGTCGGACAGGTAGTGATGCTCTGGGAGCCTGGACCAAAGGGAGCGAGCAGTGGGCCCCAGCCCTCCAGGATTCTTTCAGGGAAGAGATTCCCCCCACATCTGGCATCCAAATGCACGTGTCTCTGGGTGCTTTTGGTTTGCATTTTTAATTTTGCACAGCACCAAATGTTAAATGATTTTCTGCAGTTGAGTTGCAGGGGGTCTGCGTTCTCTGATCAATGGGGCGAGCGTTTTGTCAATGGCTCTCCCTCCTGGAAACCCGTTGTGTGCGCGGGCACTTGGCTTTCCTCACATCCCAGACAGGATGGGAGTTTGATAAGCAGAGACGCCCTGGGGCACGCCAGTAAAGATGGGCCATTATCATTTATTAAAGCAGGTGCTGAATGAATCGGTCTTTTTATCGCAACGCGGATTTACGGAGCGATAGGCTATCCATTTTTCAATTTGGTGGTACTGCCGGGGATAAATTAGCAGATGTCGATTGATTTTTTTCCCACCAGCCCCCTGTTTACACCTGACAGGCCGTACTTTATAGCTGAGCAGTTATTTGAAGTTATAAACATTATAATTAGCAATTTTTTAATTAGGCTGACAATTAACAGGAGATTTGCAAAGCTGCTAATTTGACATGCCCCTACTCTCTGTGGTGTTTATGTTAACCACAACTTGAGTGAATTCAATTGAACAGAACCATGGTGTCTGGAACGAAATCAATCTCCAAAGAACCTTTTCTCCCCACTTGGCTAGCGCCATGGCAGTTCAGACAGGAAAGTGGGAATTCACGTGATTTCGCAAGACGACAGCGTGAGCTGAGCCCGGACAGAGCGCGAGCGGTGCTGAACTCGGGGCTCGCAGACCTCGGGCGGCTCGGGGGCTGCGAGTCACCAGGCTGTGCGGCAGGGAGCCCGCAGAGCCACACAGAGAAGGAGAGGGAGCGAGGGGGAGAGATGGGGCGGCAGGGGGGACAATGGAGGGAGAGAGACAGACAGAAAAGGAGGGCGAGGGAGAAGACACAGAGACAGAGGGAGGGGGAGACAGAGAGAGACGGAGACACACACACAGAGAATGTGTCTCTGGGTTTCCAGGGACTCTGCTGTCTTTCCACCGGCGTCCCCCAGACTAGGCTGGTGTCCCGATTCTGGATTTCCAGATCTGGGGTTCTAAAGCTGGGCTCTGCACCCGGGAGAGACTGCCCCTAAATCCTCGGCAGTCTTCTGAGATGTGTTTCTTGGTAACTGCTTCTGGCCAGGGGAGGCCGCCTTCAGCTACATCCCTCGGTGACGTGGTCCCGGAGGCTGCGGTCGGGGGCGACGGGCGCGGGGCACATCTCCATGATCTGCCACAGGCCAAGGAGGAGGAGAGAAGATAGGATTCGAAAATTTCCCGTGAGATGAAAAGACATTGTTACTTTTGTTGTGGTTTTAAAAAGAGGAAAGAAATCTTAAGCATGAAAGCACATGGATTTTTCAAATTCCGAGTTTCCTCGCTCCCTTCTCCCAGGGTTACTGCACTTCCTACTTGTAGTGAGAAAAGCCGTTAATTAAAATCTGCGGCATGACCGGGAGCCGCTTACTGAAGCTGAGATGCACCGTTGAGCTTTGATTAATAACATCTCCCTGCTTTCATATTTTCTGAGCATCTAGATCTGAAGAACTTTGCACCTAGAGATGCGGGGTGGGAAGACCTCCTCCGAGCGGGGCGCCAGTGGGCACTTTGCGGGGTGCACCTCACCAACGAACGGAACGTTAGGGAAGGCAGCGTCTAGGCTGTAGACAGGGACCCCGCGCTCCGCGGGCCCTTTGCTCAAAAACAGAACAAAGCAAGAAGTCCCAGACTTCCTGCTTCAGGAAGAGGGAGTTTCTAAATTCTGTGCTCCAGCCGCTCGCTTCTCCCGGGCCTCCCCCTGCTTCCCTGGCCTCCCCTGCCTCCCCCTGACTCCCCCTACTTCCCTGGCCTCCCCTGCCTCCCCCACCTCCCCCTGCTTCCCTGGCCTCCCC
>PITA01031764.1:0-14783 GCA_004023965.1 Spilogale gracilis
GGTATCTCAGTGTGGTTTTGATTTGAATTTCCCTGATAGCTAGTGACGCTGAACATTTTTTCATGTGTCTGTTGGCCGTTTGTATATCTTCTACGGAGAAGTGCCTCTTCATGTCTCTTGCCCATTTTTTGATGTGTTCATCTTCTTTTTGGGTGTTGAGTTTGAGTAGTTCTTTATAGATCTTGGATACCAGCCCTTTTGTACCCCTAGGTTTATTGCAGCATAATTTACAGTAGCCAATTTACAGAGGCAGCCAGTGTCTATCAGTAGATGAATGGGTAAACAAGAGGTGGTGCGTGTGTGTGCACGTGCGTATGTGTATCAGAATATTATTCAGCCATAAAGAAGAATGAAATCTTGCCAGTTGAAACAAGACACATAAAGCTAGAAAGTACACTAAGGAGAAGTCAGTCAGAGAAAGAAAATACCATATGATTTCACTCATATGTGAAATTTGAGAAACAAAACAAATGAGCAAAAGAAAAAGAGAGAGACAAACCTAGAAAAAGACTCTTTTTTTAAAGAATTTATTTATTTATTTGAGAAAGAGAGAAAGAGTGAGAGAGAGAATTAAAGGGGAGAAAGTCTGAGGGAGAAGCAGACTCCCCATGAACCTGAGAGCCTGGGACTCCAGGATCATGACCTGAGCCAAAGGCAGTTGCTTAATGAACTGAGCACCCAGGTGCCCAAGAAACAGACTCTTAACTATAGAAAACAAACAGAGGGTTACCAAAATGGGGGTGGGTGAGGGGATGGGTGAAATAGAGGATGAGGATTAAAGAGCACACTTATCATGATGAACACTGATCAGTGTATAGAATTGTTAAATCACTATATTGCACATATGAAAGTAATATAACACTGTATGTTAACTATACTAGAATTAAAAACTTACTAAAAAAAGTGGTCAGCTTCCCTAATAATCACAAAACTGTAAATTAGAACACAATAAGTTTCCATTTAAATGATCAAGTCTGTATAGGTTTGAAAAATAAAACTGCTCAGAGCTAACAGAATATGGACAATTAGGCACTCCTCTGCAGGAATAAGTAGAAGTATGCATGGCACAACATTTGTGGAGGACTATTTTAAAACGTAAAAATAATGAAACCCAACAACAACTTCTAAGTCTAGGAATTTATCAGAAAATCATCACAGATGTAAACAAAGATGTACCCACACATTTATTATTGCAGCATCTTTTGTAAAAAGGTAAAATTTGAAACACTTAAACTATCCAACTGGAACACTATGTCATTGTCAAAAGTGACAATACAGTTTAGAGGAAATGCTCAAAATGTGTTAAAGAAAAAAGGCTGGTTTTAAAAGAAATATATAATTTATGATATAAACATGATACATGAGTTGTATTAGCTTTTTAGGGCTACAGGAACAAAGTACCCCAAATTGGATGGTTTAAAAGACAGAGATTTATTTTCTCACAGTTCTGGAGGTCAGAAGTTCAAGATCAGATGCCAGCAGGATCCGTTCCTTCTGAGAGTTCTGAGGGAAGTATGTGTTCCAGGCCTCTCTCCCTGGCTTATAAGATGACCATCTTTTCCTGGTCTTCACGTTGTCTTCCCTCTATACATTTCTGTGTCTAAATTCCCTCTTCTTATAAAGATACTAGTCATATTGGGGGACTCATCCTAATAACCTAATTCTAACAAAATAAACTGAGTAACAACCCCATCTCCAAAAACATTCTGTAATACTTGGGACTAAGACTTCAACATACGAATTGAGGGGAGAAACAGAACTCAATGATATGAGTATCCATATTTAAATATGTTTGTAAAAATATCAGTATGGCTATATGTGTATAAATGTGTATATGTGGTATATGCATGTGTGTGCCATGGATACACATATAAAAAGAGAGAAGAGCAGGAACACATATACAATCATTTCTGCTGAAACACTGTATATGTCCCTGAAAAATCTTCATTGTACAAAATTACACGCTAAACATAATGGGATTTATGACAAAATTAGGGATAGGAGCAGTGTGCTTATTAAATCCTATGAAATTTTGCATCCAGAGCACTAACAAAAACAATAACCACCTTAATAAAAACACATTAACAGTTAAATTTTTCTAGACATTTTACCTAGTGTCACGGTAAGATGATCCTTTGTAGTCTTAAAACTGGGGGTCTTAAAAAAATTGGGGGTCTTGCTTCTTCCTTTGAAATAAAAATTCTGAAGGATATTTACTTTTTTATAACACTTAGCTATATCTTTACAATTTATTAGCACTTTCAGCTTCTCCAGACATCTTAACATATAGGAAAGTGCAGTGGGTTTTTTTTATTGTTCTTGTTGTTTTTTAAGTAGATGCCACACCCATTGCAGAGCCAAATGTGGTGTTTGAACCCATGACCTAAGACCAAGACCCAAGCTGGCATCTGGAGTCCGACACTCAACCAATAGAGCCCCCCAGGTGCCCTGAAATCATAGTATTTTTTTTCTCTAAAACAGTCACTACTTCTATGAGTGGGAGGCAGTCCTATTTTATTTTCAGCTCTTTTCAGTTCTCTCTATATTGTTAAACCTCTGTTGATAAAATTTGCCTCTGATCTCTTCAAAACATTTAAGTTTTGGGAAATTTGGAGGCATGAACTAACAGGGCTTAATCATTATACTATCACACCCCTTCCTTTTTAAATAGATCACTTTGGAATTAATTTACACTTTTTAAAATGTCATCTAGCACAAGTACTTCAAGATGCTGAGTGTTTGTGGTAGAAGCTATGGGATCCTCTTCCCTTAACACCACAAACTCCTCCTCCAACCACAGGGTGACTGTCACTTCCACAAGTTCATGCAATGTCACACTGATTTTGATGCAGACTGTTCTAAATGCATGCATTTGAAATCTCAGACTATCCCCATTCCTTGGCATTGTTGGATTTGATGACCTCATTTTTTTTCCTTTGGCTGAAACTGAAATATAAAGTTTTTCCAGCCATATAAATCAGAGAAGCAGAAGTCAGGGGGAAACATAGGCTGAAGTCATGTGTAGAAATGAGGACGAAAGACAAATAGGCCTAAATGTATTTGAGTGTCTGGTTTCATATATTCCAAAGATCCTGCTGTTTCTGATTTTGTTTTTCTAAAACACCAACCATTTTTAAATAAATTCATTTTTCCCCATGGTTATGCAGATTCAGATCAGATTTCTATCATTTACAACCAAAGAATCCTAACCCATATGTGATTATAGCTGAGTAGTAAAATCATGTGTGACCTTGGTTTCTTCATTATACTCTTCTTTATTTTCAAAAATTACATGATAAACATCTTTCCTCCTGCAAATAGACAAAATTACAAGTAGCTGTAATGTTAGCAACAAAAAAATGTTGTATATTGATCATTTGTAATTTGTGCAGCTTTCAATAATGCAAAGTGTGGTTGACATTTAGACACTACACTGTTTTTTTTTTTAATCTTCACGATTTGTGATAACCACATTACCACTCTTTGTGACATTTACTGTCCCCCACAAGTTTCCCTGAATTCAGAAGCCTTTGGTGATCTCTCACTAAAGAGCGCTCTGAAATGCAATTACATCTCTAATGCTTCTCTTACCTCCATTCAGGAAGGGAATTTAGGGGGTGCTTTATGTGGCAGTAAGCTTAGTGCCTATTCCTCCACCCTCTTCTCTAAACTCCTCCTCCTCCCTTCTTTCTCTTAACTCCATGAGCTACGTGTCTGGCTTTGTCCAAAGGAAGCTCATAAGTTTTTGAAAATATATTCATTTGTATCAATTGTCATTAGTCTTCCAAAGCGGGGGAAACCTCTTTAGAAAATACTCATTTCCAAACATGAGTGACTTTGGACTCAGAAACAAACTGAGGGTCTTGGAGGGGGTGGGGAGATCCTGGTGGTGGGTACTGAGGGCACGTATTGCATGGAGCACTGGGTGTGGGGCATAAACAATGAATCTTGGAACACTGAAAAAAAATAAAATAACATAATAAGAAAAAAAAGAAAGAAGATACTCATTTCCAGTATAAAAGCTATTGATATTTGAAAATGTTTTATGCCAATAAATGAAATGTGGTGACCAAAAAAGGACTTAGATATTTCAAAGGAAAGTTGATATTTTGTTCAAAATAGGGACAAAGTTTTCCAGTTTCTACAAAGACACAATATGCCTTTAATTAAGCTTCACGTTTAAGAAAAGGTTAAAATAAGGTGAATGTTAACTTTAATCTGGGATAAAACTCCTCTCTGATAAAGTGTAGATTTAGTAACATTTCTGGTGTCTTTTTCTTTTTTTAAGATTTTATTTATTCATTTGACAGAGAGAGAGAGATCACAAATAGGCAGAGAGGCAGGGAGAGAGAGAGGGAAAGGAGGAAATAGGCTTCCTGCTGAGCAGAGAGCCCGATGCGGGCCTCGATCCCAGGACCCTGAGATCATGACCTGAGCCAAAGGCAGAGGCTTTAACCCACTGAGCCACCCAGGCGCCCAACATTTCTGGTGTCTTAACATCAATATCCAAGTTCAAACATATGATCTCACATAATAATCAAAGGCTTTTAAATGAAGACTAGATTTTTATGTCTTTTTTAAAGATTTTTATATCTTAAAGACATTTATCACATCAATCTTTATAATACTTTACCTGATGGTCTATAAATTATTTAAGGCAAAAGCTAGATCCTCTCCATTTACTTATGGTTTGGTGTCCTGACCATTGTTTATGTTTTAAAAAAATAGAATTATCTGTGTAATCAAGGAGATCTGAAGTATAATCTGGAAGGGCTCTGTTATTCCAGTATACATATCACCAATATAGTATACACAGTCATGGAAGTTTCCTAGCTGGTCTCTACTGCTGTACTCTCTACTTCCCCTTTCTTCATCCTCCTTCATCCACACACTGGCCCACCTGTTGAAATAAATGCATTGCCCATCTGGATGACTCTTTTGCAGAATATTTTGCCTAAGAATTCTAACTGTGACCTGTTCAGATCGTCCGTAAGCATTTGGTTTAGCAAATATTGCCTCATAAAAGATAATACTTTGGGAGCACCTGGGTGGCTCAGTTGGTTAAGTGACTGCTTTCAGCTCAGGCCATGATCCTGGAGACCCGGGATCGAGCCTCACATCGGGCTTCCTGCTAGGCGGGAAGCCTGCTTCTCACTCTCTCAGTCCCTCCCTCTGCTTGTGTTCCCTCTCTTGCTGTGTTTCTCTCTGTCAAATAAATAAATAAAATCTTGAAAAAAAAAGATAATATTTCGGGCAGGGGACAAAAGACAAGAAGGAAGAGAAAATTTCAAGAAAAAGTTTTGTTCCCTAACTTACCACACCAGTCCAGTGGTTGACTCTACTGCCAATATTTTTCTCTAAGCAATCCTTTTAGCCTCCATACATAGCATAGTACATATCACAAAGTAATGACAAATGCCAAAAACAAATATTGTGCAGAAACAGTTGCTCATAATTTCTTAATATCAATAATGATATGCACTGACTTGTTTTCTTCTAAAATATGAGTTTTGTGTAGTATGAATATATTCTTGTCTATGAGCAAGCCTGGAGATGTACACAAATTACAAAGAATTGAATGCATTCCAAAATAAAATGTTTTAGCAAATACCTGCAGGTATACCTCTCTATTTGTAAAATGCTAATTTTACTTATTAAAATACAAAAAAATTTAAGCTATTTTTAATAACATGTAACTATAACAATACAGAAGTGTAACATCTATAACAATTGAGATACACAATTGATCAAGGAGAGCAATTACTTTGTGCTGAAGACTGACATATGGAAGACTAAAAGTATGACTCGGTTAATTAAGCCAGTCACGTGCAGAAGGATGGAGTCAATTGAATTAATCCTAAAGGAGGTTGAAAAACTGATGAGCCAGTAATGAACATTGTTGAATTTAAAGCTTTAGGAAGTCAGAATATGTTATAATAATCTTCTCTTTTATTTAAAAGAATATGCTCCTTTTATATAAAGCAGCAATCTTAATCCTCGTTTAGCCGTTGTGGACTGAGCTGAATTTTCAGGTTTCCTCTGTGTGCCAAATCAAATTCAGGGGCAGAAATAATATTTTTCAAAGTTTTGCCCAGTTTTACTAAATTTAGGGGACAGAAACCCAAGTATTATCTATTTTACTCTTTAAGGAAGAAAATACTCATCTTTTGAAAAAGACACACTTTCAAGGAAAACTCAACTTGTAACAGCTTACATTCAGTTTCAATACAATCCCGCTGATCCAATTAAGAAGGGAAGTTACACAGGTGCATTATGTAGTTCACTCTGAAAGGAAAAGCAACAAACTTGATCAAAACATGTTTCCCTATGGCTGCACTGTCAGACAGGACTACTTTTAGGTTACTAAGAGAAAACGTGAATGAGAATTGCTATTTCCCAGAATTGTTAAATGAGTATCTAATAATGGGTATCAGATGTTCTTTCCATTTTCTTCCTAGTCTAACTCTGTAAGATGTAATAAAAGAATTGGTAATTTTGACTACAAACATATCTTGCTTCCTTCTACCATCTACCTAAGCTAATTCTGTTTGAATTTTATATATGTGTATAGAAGCACTGAGTGTTCTTTCCCAATGGTGCATTATGCAAAAGATTTAAAAGTATAAATAATATCTTCATTATGTCATAAAATAACTCCCATACTCTTTAAGTTGTTCCTAAATGAAGATATCGTTCCAATAAACAGAAAATTAGATCATATTAGCATAGTTTGCTAAAGAAACAATCATATTTATTTATTCAATTATTATATACTGAGTACCTTTTATGTATCAGTCATAGCCTGGGTGATTGAAATATAGCAATAAACAAAGAAAGACAAAATAATTTCTTACTTTCATCGCAGTCATATTCTAGTAGTGGTAGAAAAGCAATAGTCAACTACATAAGTGAATGTGTGTGGGGGGTTGGTAATTGTTTTTGTGAGGAAAACAGAGCACAAAAAAGTAAAGGGTATAGGATGAAAGAGTGTCACTTTTAGATATAATTATTTTTAAAAGGCTGCTTTTAAGTGGTATTTGATTAGGAACAGAGAGAACTGAAACAGATGTGCAAGCTGACTTTTATGGGAAGAGTATTCCAGGCATAGGAGGCAGCAAGTGCAAAAGCATACAGCCTGACGTTGATTTCAGGAACAACAGTAGGTATAACTGCAGCAAATAGGTGAGATGAGAGGGGATGAATTCAGAGAGGTAACAAAGAAATGCATTGTGTAGTACCTGGTAGAGTGCTATAAGGATTTTAATGAGATAGAAAGCTCTGAGTGTGATGGGAAGTTCTTGCAGGGTTTAAAGCAATCCTGGGACAACTTTTTCGGGCTGGGTCCTGTGATGAATAGGGGTTGCTGGAGAACAAGCATGTGATCTGGCAGACCACTTGCACTGCAGCGGGCTTGAAGGAGAGAAATGGTCACACCTTGAACGTGGTAAGTCAAATGGTAAATGGTCATAGTTTTAACGTATATTGAAGACAAATCCAACAGGATTTGCTGTTGGATTGCAGATTTGGTATGAGAAAAAGAAATGTGTGAAGGGGGACTCCAAGACATTTTGGTCTTATTACCCAGAAAGCAGGGACTGTATCTTTTGAGGTAAAGACAGAGAAAACATTCTGAATGGAAATCTGGAGTCTGGTTAGCAGTGCTTTAAGTTCACTTGCCTATAGATGTCCATATAGTAAAACTGAATATTCAGCGGCATATGCAGAACTGGAGATCATGGAGAGGTCCTAAATATATCAATTATCAATTCAGAGGTGTGTTTATTCCATGAAAATGGATGAAATAACAAAAAGAATGAGTGTAGAGGAAAAAAGTGGGCAGTTCAGAGACCTGAGACTTGGAGCAGTACAATATTTAATGGTTGAGAAGATAAGGAGAAATCAGAGGGAAAAAACTTAAAAGAGTTGGTCCATGAAAAAGGAAGAAAATCACATTTTTATGATTCTTATTTTTTAAAGTATTTTTAAAGTATATTTTAAAGTGCCCCTCGTGAGGCAACTGGGTGGCTCCATCAGTTAAGTGTCTACCTTTGGCTTAAGTCATGATCCTAGTGTCCGGGGATAGAGCCCCATGTCCAGCTCTCTGCTCAGCAGGGAATCTGCTTCTCCCTCTCCCTTTGCTGCTCCCTCTGCTTGTGCTCTCTTGCACTCTCTCTCTTGCTCTCTCAAGTAATGAATAAATAAAAAAAAAATATCTAAAATATTTCCTCTTTTGAGATGCCTAGGTGGCTTAATCAGTTAAGCATCTGACTCTGTATTTCAGCTCAGGTCATGATCCCGGGGTTATGAGATCAAGTCCTGACATGAGATCTGAGCTAAGCGCAGAGTCTGATTAAAATCCTCACTCTCCCTCTCCTTCTGCCCCTCCCCTCACTTGTTCATGCTAAAAATAAATAAATAAATAAATAAGTAAGTAAGTAAATAAATATCCTTTATATATATTTTTATATATTGAAATATATATATTTCCTCTTTTTTGGGAGTCTGTGATCTATTATGAAGGAACTAAACATTTCTACCAACGCATAAAACTAAAATTTAGAATATAGCTTAAAAGATTAAGATAATGTAAAGAATGAGAAGCCTTAATTGAGGAAGGTCATACTATTTTATTGAGGTGTTATGTTCAAGTTGGATTCACATGGAGTGGTCAGATCAAACAGGGAGATAGTACCACCAGCTCATTTGGACCCAGATCAACTCCTGAAGGCATAACAGATGTTGTAGGTAGATTACTCTACAAATAATCTGTTCTTTTTGCTTTGGCTATGGTTATAATGATTTTAAGAATCCTTGCTTGACTGTCCCAGAAGTTAGGTATGCCAGTATTTCTTCATGATCTCCTAGGACTCTGACCTTGCCACTATCATCATGTTTTATTGTATCTTATAATTATGTACTGCAATTTTTTAAACCAGATAAATCGTATCACCCTTGTGAATCACTAATATATGCCAAGATCATGTTTTATTCACTATGTTTCAACATAAATTAGCATAGTTTAAAATACATAATATCCACTCAATACATATGTTCCTTGACTTAAATGAAGCTTTCTGTTTCAATTGTTTTAAATACATAGTTCATGGTTTGCTTATAGAAATATATTTGTGTAAGAAATAGTCACCACTGTAACTTTTTCACATCTCGGCCGGAATCTTTTTCACTCTACTTGGTCTTCTTTTTCTTGTTCGCCATGTTCTTCCCAGGGTTCCCATTAGAATACCACCATTAATGAATCTTTTTAATATTATTATTCCTTTCTAACAGTTTTTCTAGATTTCCCCAATATCTCTCTTTTCTGCACCTTTGTCCGAAGTGCCTCTTATAAAGCTCACTAATCAAAGATGTTTGCCTTGCACAGGTAAAGCAGTACATACTTCCAGTGATTTTGATAGTACTTTAATGATCAATCATACTTTAAAATATCTGTTGCAAAAACTTTTTAAAAACCTAAGTTTCAAAATACACAAGTGACTTTTTTTTTTTTTTTTAGATTTTATTTAT
This sequence comes from Spilogale gracilis, assembly GCA_004023965.1. Classification (NCBI taxonomy): domain Eukaryota; kingdom Metazoa; phylum Chordata; class Mammalia; order Carnivora; family Mephitidae; genus Spilogale; species Spilogale gracilis. Next base: position 9,526 of record PITA01031764.1, read on the forward strand.
TTGACAGAGAGAAACACAGCAAGAGAGGGAACACAAGCAGGGGGAGTGAGAGAGGGAGAAGCAGGTTTCCTGCCGAGCAGGGAGCCCGATGTGGGGCTCGATCCCAGGTCTCCAGGATCATGACCTGGGCCGAAGGCAGTTGCTTAACCAACTGAGCCACCCAGGCACCCCAAAACACATAAGTGACTTTTAAGAAATGTTTTAAACATGAAACCTTATTTCTCCTCTATAAAAAGCAATGGATTTTTTGTTATTTTTCTAAGATAGTGACCACATGTTAGCATATGAAACAAATTTTTCCCCCTTAGTCTCACCCTCTCACTCATCCCATCCATCATCACATCTTTATATAATTCCAGAATTCAGTTATATAAAAAAAAATCTGAGTTCATTAATATATGTTATATATACTCTCTCTGTATATACAAGTCTTAGTATATACTCTTTGTATACACTCTATTATATTGATACTCTTATTTTTAGGGAGGAGACTCATTGACCAAACATGCAAAGATGGATTGTTTGCACCATGTTTAAAATATTTAAACATATGATGAAAGGTAATCATAGGCCCCGCACTGTTATAGCCCTACGACAAATCTAAAATATTGAGTAGGAAATATGCAACTGCACAACCTTCTAAGTAGTATATTCTTCCTTGTTTCTTACTAAAAGAGATAATCCCATGTCAAAATTAGTTTATCTGTCAACATTCACCTACAAAAACAAGATTTGATTGTTAACCAACCTACCTACTTCATTTCCAAATCTTTAAGAAGATTTAAAGTAGACTTCTTTGCTAATTTTATAGTCCAACTATCAGAGCAAGTTTTAAATATGTTCTACTTCAATATTACTTTAAGGAGGATAACACATATTTTTCCCTTATTGCCACATATAATAAATATTAAAAATAAAATACAAATTTTTCACAAAACTATGAGGATAGAGAAAACAATTTATTACTTACTAGTTTCATATACTTTGAAAATATCTCATAAATCTTCACAGTAACAATTTGATACATAAGTCTTCCTTCCTTTTTTTTTCAAATGAAGTAAGGTTCAAAAACATTATATAACCTATCCAGACAGCACTTAGGGCCAGGATACAAACCTAGATCTAACTCCACAGTGCATTTTCCATTACATATAGCAAGCCATAATCAGAGAACCTTGCTATAAACAGCGATCCATTTTGGAGACTAAAAGACAAAAACAACAACAACAAACTTACTAATCAATGAAAATTAATCTTATTTGCATATAATAATATGCATAATTGTTGCTATTTTGCTTGGTAATTAAGATGTAAACAATGAAACATTTCAGTATATAGCTGTGGTTAATATTAAAAATCAAAGTATTTCTGAATCAGGACAAAGGAAAATCTTAGAGCAGAAAGATGTTCTAATGTCTTCCTTTACTAACCTGAGTCTTCCTTAATCTTCTATTGAAAATGTTTGTCTAATTAAGTAGCGGTTATGAAAACAGGATGGCTCACTAGGTAGTGTGTGAATGCCTCAAAATCCTTTGTTTCAGAAAAATAGCTTACTGCTCCTAAAAATGTCTCCCCTGAATTGCCAAAAATCAAAAAATGAATGGCATACATAGCCCAATAAAATGGATAAAAGATCATTTCAGGTGGAAATGGCAAAGGAAAAATGATATGGTAGTTAGAGTTGGAATTTATGGAAAATAGAAAATAAAAAAGTCCAAGAAAAAAAAAAATTGGGCACTTTCTGGCAGACCAAAACATAAAAACATAATTGTTTTTAGACTGACAATGAATAAAATTATTTGGATGGAACCGCTTTGCATAGTAGATAAATGGTAGGCAAGAAGAGTTACAGGGGTGCCTGGGTGGCTCAGTTGGTTGGGTGACTGCCTTCAGCTCAGGTCATGAGCCCAGAAACCCAGGATTGAATCCCACATCGGGTTCCCTGCTTGGCGGGAAGCCTGCTTCTCCCTCTCTCACTCCCCCTGCCTGTGTTCCCTCTCTGGCTGTGTTTCTTTCTGTCAAATAAATAAAATCTTAAAAAAAAAAAAAAAATAAGAGTTACAAAGGATGGAGCCCGAACAAAAAAGACCTTGAAATATGTAAATCCTGTGCATAATATTTCCCAGAGTCCTTATAAAAGGACTCCAAGATGCTCTGTCCATGGTATAATATTTTTTACCAGTTATTGAAACCAACACTAATCTAGATGCTGCTGTGAAGGGATTTTGGCAGACTGAATTAAGGTCTCAAAACAGCTGACCTTAAGATAGGTAATTATCCTGGATGAACTTTAATCGGGTAAGCTTTTTTTTTTTTTTTAAAGATTTTATTTATTTGGCAGAGAGAAATACAGCCAGAGAGGGAACACAAGCAGGGGGAGTGAGAGAGGGAAAAGCAGGCTTCCTGCCGAGCAGGGAGCCTGATGTGGGACTCAATCCCAGGTCTCCAGGATCATGACCTGAGCCGAAGGCAGTCGCTTAACCAAATGAGCCACCCAGGTGCCCCTCAGGTAAGCTCTTAAAAGAGAATGGGATCTTCTAGAAATCATGGATCTGAGCATAAGAGGCATTTGAGTCTGTTGTTGGCTTTGAAGACTGAGGGGGCTACATGGCAAGGAATATGGGCAGCCTCAGAGTTTTGGTAAGAGCCCACAACTGATATGTAGCAAGGAAATGGGCATCTCAGTCCCACACTGTGAAAAAATGAAGTCTGCCATATCCACAGGAACTTAGAAAACTCCAAGCTCCAGATGAGAATACACTCAGTGACACCATAATTTCAGCCTTGTAAGACCTAAAGAAGAAATTCCAGTCAGGCCAAGTCTGTACTTCTGACCTACAAAACTGAGAAAATAAATAGGTAGTGTTTGAAGCCATTTGGTTTGTAGTAATTTGCTACACAGCAATATAAAACTAACAGAACCCAATATAAAGTCTCTATCTTTCTTTTCTTCTTTTATCTTATCATATAAAGTTATCGTATGTATAACTGATATACAAAAACTGCACATATTTATGTGTACAATTTGGTGAGTCTAGACATGTAAACTTCCATAAAAACATCACTACAATCAAGAGAAGACACATAACCTACACCACCCAAAGTTTCCTTGTATCTTTTTGTTTTTTGCTTTCTTGGTTTTTGTTTTGTTTGTTGGCTGGTTTCTGGTTTTTGTTTCTTTGCTTGTGTTTGTTTTTGGTCCAGAATTCCACAGTTTATGTAGCAGGCCATATATCAGCTGTTCTACTGATGTCCACAAATATTCTGCTGCTCCTGTTCTGCCAGGAGTTTGGTTGTATCCAAGACAATGAGAATCTTTGTAAAATGCTAACAAGACTGTCTCATAACACTGTCAAACCTCCTCCACTAATATCAGAGCTGCTGCATTGCCTTCAAGAAGGAGGTAATTCATTTAGTATAATTCTTAACTTTCTATTTTGTTGTTTTTTGGGCTAAAAACTCAGGGATGAGCCTATGAAGATGGAACCAGCTCAATCTGAGAGACCATATCTTCTTTATCAACATTTTTGATGACTGCTTCACTGGTTTTGAGTAAAATATTGGCACCTGGATTCTCTTCTCTATCAAAATTAGTCTTTTCCAGAAGGTTGCTCTTTATGTAAAATAAATCTGGGATGGTTATTTCCCTATAAATTCCATGCCAAGACCCATCTGAATTCTAGTGTAACTATAATTTAGGGTTAAAATACAACCTAGTTTAATCAACAACAATAACTCAACAGAACACCTTAGGGCATCATGATCCAATTGTGCCTTGCTGTTATCAAGAGTAGGGAGGTTTTGGGGTGCCTGGGTGGCTCAGTTGGTTAAGCGACTGCCTTCGGCTCAGGTCATGATCCTGAAGTCCCAGGATTGAGTCCCAGGATCGAGCCCCGCATCGGGCTCTCTGCTCAGCGGGAAGCCTGCTTCTCCCTCTCCCAGTCCCCCTGCTTGTGTTCCCTCTCTAGCTGTGTTTCTCTCTGTCAAACAAATAAATAAAATCTTTTAAAAAAAAAAGTAGATAGGTTTTCCTTCATCAAATCATAAAAGACAAGTAGGAGTCACATTAATTTTAAGTTGAGAAAACTAGAGCCAAAAGGTTAAAGCAAACATTTGCTTAGGGTCTGACCAAGTGCTAACAATTTTCCTTTAAATACAATAAACCAATTAAGAAAATGATAATGCAAAATGTCAAAATATAATGATCTATAAATATTATAACAAGTGAGAACTTAATGTTTAAATAAACAAGATATTTCCTAACCATGAAAAAAATCAGAATAAGAGAGCTCTACTTTAATGTTGTTAAGAGTATGTCCTCAAGAGAAATATTCTAAGATATTTTCCAAAGAAGATATCACACAAATATGATTACACCAGGGGAAATATTATAACTCTGGGTCACATTTTGTATGTTTTCTCTCAATGCTCCTGAATTCAAGACTATAAACAATTTTAGCTTTTACACTACTAGGTTTTGTACATAGTATAGCACATAGTATAAGAAAATGGTAACTTTATTTAAAAACATGCTTACATTTTTTCAAAAAATGTTTCTTGTACAAACTTTGTATACATGTAAGCTTACTAGGAGAGTAAATTAAAAGGCTATCCCCCACCAACAAACATGAAAACATGATCTATGTAATCTGCCAGTAGTGTATTAGAATCTAAACTGTGGCATTTATTATCTGTGTAATAGTAGGGAAACTAATTAAATTTCATGAACTTCAGTCTCTTAATCTCTAAAATGAAGATGGATAACAGAGTAAAGTTGTATTTCATAGAAGTGAAAAAATAATCAAAGTTTTAGCAGAATACCGAGAGCAAATCACATAATAAATGCCAATAACAATCTAATCTACAAAAGCCATAAAGTATTTGCTGTATGTACTATTAAAATATCTATAAACATGTTTGAAAATTTTATTTAATAATTATAATTTGTAGATGGTAAACTATGTAATTTCACTGTTTTTTACTTTTCATTTTTTTAATTTACTTATTTATTTTTTCAGTGTTCCAAGATTCATTATTTATGCCTCACACCCAGTGCTCCATGCAATATGTGCCCTCAATACCCACTATCAGGCTCGCCTGTCTCCCTACTCCCTTCCCTCCAAGACCCTCAGTTTGTTTCTGAGTCCAAAGTCTCCCATGTTTCATCTCCTCCCTGATTTACCCAACTTCCCATTTCCTTTCCTTTTCCTACTGTCCTCCAGGTTACCCCTCATGCACCGCAAGTAAGTGAAACCATG
>PITA01031765.1:0-14788 GCA_004023965.1 Spilogale gracilis
AGGAGAAGAAGGGTTATTTTAAAAGACCAAGGTAAAAGTCAAGCAGAGAAAGACAATTACATGGTTTTGTTCATGTGTGCAACATAAGGAATAGTGCAGAGGACCACAGGGGAAGGGAGGGAAAACTGAATGGGAAGAAATAAGTGAGGGAGACAAACCATGAGAGACTCTGGGCTCTGGGAACCAAACTGAGGGTTACAGAAGGAAGGGTGGTATGTGGATGGGTAACCAGGTGATGAGTATTAAGGAGGGCGTGTGTGATGATGAGCACTGAGTGTTATAAGCAACTAATAAATCATTGAACACTACATCAAAAACTAATGAGGTATTATAGGCTAGCTAAATGACCATAATAATAAAAAATAAAATAAAAAATAAAATAAAATAAACATAAAATAAAAAATAAAAGACTTAGGTATAGAGTAAATAAATGATACACATGCAAATATTTATATATTATTATTACATTAAAATAAATTCCATAATTTGACTTCATTAGAAATCCAAAATTTACTAAAATAATTTGTATAATGAAAAGATAAAAATGGTATTGATTGATTTGGCTTTTGTCCTATAATGTAAGTCCTAAATTAATGTAGTTAATGTAGCTTAATTTAGTTAATCAGTATTGGGGCTTAAATTAAAGTTATCCCTGAGATCACACTAAATTTAAACATTGTACTCCTATAATCCTAGGAAAGTAACTAAATATAAAGAAAAAAATAGATAGACTTCATTTTAACTATAGCCTTGATTAAATTTTCCATGGTCACAGTACCCGTTGCTTTAAAATATTCCCTAAGTAGAAACTCTGACACACTGTATAACAAATTAAAATTTAAGGGCACCTGGGTTTCTCAGTGGATTAAAGCCTCCGCCTTCAGCTCAGGTCATGATCTCAGGGTCCTAGGATGGAGGTGCGCATCAGCTCTCTGCTCGGCAGGGAGCCTGCTTCCTTCTCTCTCTCTGCCTGCCAATCTGCCTACTTGTGATCTCTCTCTCTGTGAAATAAATAAATTAATTTAAAAAAATAAAAATAAAAAAATTTAAAATTTAATTAAATCTCTGACCAAACTGGCATTACAGACTGGGACCCTACAAACTCCCACATAAAATGGTTAATATGGTCCAATTCAAGTTAAAACAAAGCCTTCAAAAATTCCTTATTATTTAAGACCTCATTAATAAGTAAGTGACTTTCCCTACTACTTTATCACTTCACAAACCATTTTTTCATGTTCTTAAATCTATAATTTAATATAATAATAAATAATTATACTTCATGATAATTTATTATAACCTTAATGTTATAGTCTCATGCATTAAGGATCCCATACCCAATAACCCAGTATTATTAATATTACTGACTCTATGTGATCAATAACAGATAAGTATTTTAAATTTATACATTTGGCTAGTATAGTCTATTCAATGTCTATCTCAACAGCTTTTTCAGCTATAGTTCACCTTCACCTCTGTAAAGACACAGTACATTTTTACTAGGCTACTGTTTCTTTTGTTTTTGTTTTTTTTTTTTTGGTTTTTTTAAAGATTTTATTTCACAGAGAGAAACACAGCCAGAGAGGGAACACAAGCAAGGGGAGTGAGAGAGGGAGAAGCAGGCTTCCCGCCGAGCAGGGAGCCCGATGTGGGACTCGATCCTGGGTCTCCGGGGATCATGACCTGAGCCGAAGGCAGTCGCTTAACCAACTGAGCCACCCAGGCGCCCCTAGGCTACTGTTTAGGAGACTTCAAGAACTCTGCCATCACAAACATTCTTTACAGATAAGGTCTAAACTACCCTCATCTTTCTCCAGGAGTAAAGGTATAGCATTACACTGATGACACACTTCTCCAAAAAGGATTTTTCTGGAACACTCCTTAAAGACATTTAAGTATTGTGTTATTTAGTTCAAGGCAGCGCATTCCTTGATTTTACTTAATCTCACTGTTATTGCTAAAGACAAATCAGCCCATTCTAGGTTGTATCTTTTCCAGTACAAGGCTCTAAAATATGTCCAAATTAAAGTCAGCACTTTTTTTTATTATTTTTAAATATTTTATTTATTTATTTGACAAAGAGAAGCACAGCTAGAGAGGGAAAACAAGCAGGGGGAGTGAGAGAAAGAGAAGCAAGCTTCCTGCTGAGCAGGGAGCTCCATGTGGGGCTCGATTCCAGAACTGCAGGATCATGACCTGAGTTGAAGGCAGACACTTAATGACTGAGCCACCCAGGCACCCCAAAATCAGCACTTCTATTAGTGCCCTCAGAGTAATATTTCCAGCAACCACTTCTCATTCCTTTTAGATGCTCTGGCTCAATTGTGATGGCCAGTAGTTGTCCATGGACTTCCAATACAAACAACATTCTTACTTGGCCCCATGCTATCCACCACTGGTTCACATACTAAGCTCTTTTAAAAATAGAAGCTTTCATAGACCCTAAGCCTGTGAACCTCCATATTCACTTTCCCATTATGTATTCAATCATGAAAGAAGCACACTGCTATCTGCACATGGCTGCCAAGGCCTTCTTGATGCAAGATAGAGTCAATTCCAGCTCTTCTGCCATATTCTATCTGTAGGAGGCAGTAGCCTCCTGTGTCCTCAGTTTCCTGCTAGATGCCACAGTGTTAAAGCAGAGTACTCCTTACCCACATCCTCGGCTCTATGGGAAATACTTTGATCAACTGGGTGAGCAATGACAAGAGTTCATAGACTCTATGGATGATATTGCCACCATCATAAAAGATGGAAGTCAGTAGAATGTTACTACTTTCTATCACCTTACCAAAATGTACTTGATAAAAGACTACAGGGTGAACCCAACTGGCCAAAACTTAAGACAGTCATCTCAATGCTAGAGGCCTTGGCCAACAAATGGCCATCTATACATCCTCACAAACTTGGGCCAATACCTAAGAGCTGGGCCCTACAGAATAAATAAATCCAGAAGTCTTTTGCCTCTCAAATATCCAAAATATAAACCAAGGTCACATGTCTCCATATGTTCTAAGGCTGTATTACAGCCTTCACTAACATCAGCTTGTTCCCACTTAGAGTTCCAAACATTACTGATGATGACAAAACACGTATTTCACTTCTCAAAACACATGATGCTGGGCTGTTAAAAAAGACATTCAATAAAACACTCATCACATTGATAAGTCCCAGGCAGCTGTTTAATTAAGACATGACAGTCTCCTCAAACAACATTTCTTTAAACTCTAGTCTGACAAATTAACCCTTAAATGGGTCTCCGTTTTACCTGGAATTTTAATTTATCTTATTTCAAGACTCTTTGGACAATTCATACCTTACAACAATATTAAAAATACTTCCCCATTCCCCTTTCCTATATGAAAGAGGGTATATCTCACCTCATACATGTAAATGCTCATTGATATGCATTAATTAATTAATAACGTCTCCTCCATCTTTTTACATTTTTGGTATATGCATTCCTGAGATCCATTAACTGTAAACTGTCCTATTGTCCTAGCACCTGCCACCCAAACACCTTCCTTAATATTTAAGTTATATAGTGTAGATAATAAATCTGTGTTCTTCCTTTGGATTCTTCCCAAAATATTAAAATTAATCTTCCAGGGGTCATTCAAATAGTGTAAGCTACTGAAAGGAAGATTAAAAAATATTTTAAAAAATTAGGAAGTCCATTCAGTAAATGAAAAATGACATTCAGAAAGAATGAAAAATCACATTCAGAAAGAATTTAAAAAAAAAAGCTAACACCATATCTTATAATGATAAACTAGACAATTCATATATTTTTTAAGATTTTATTTTCTTATTGGACAGAGAGAAACACAGGGAGAAAGGGAACACAAGCAGGGGGAGTGAGAAAGGTAGAAGCAGGCTCCCCGCCAGGCAGAGAGCCCTATTCGGGGCTCGATTCTGGGACTCCGGGATCATGACCTGAGCTGAAGGCAGATGCTTAACGACTGAGCCACCCAGGCTCCCCTAGACAACTCATCTTTGGTAATAATACATGTCAGGAAAAAAAAATCAGGATCAGACAAAAACCTGTCAAGTGTGGCTGCATACTCTTCTATTGATTGCTAGCCTTATTATTACTGGTCTGGGTGCTTTCACTGCTTTGCAACTCAGATACCTAAACTCTCCAGTAAACCATCATTTCAACCAGACATGACATATACTGAGTCCCTCATGCCATGGAGTTTGGCTTATACTAGACTTTCAGGCCAAAAACCTCTCTGACTTGCCCATTCCTATAAAGTATAGAAAAGTGTCGATTAATATAGCATTCAATGTGCTGTTGGCAAATATGGCAAGATGGGCATCAGTGGGATTATGAGGCATAAATAATATTAAAAAGGTAAAGTAGTAAATGTATCAAGAGCATAGAGTCAGCATATGCTAATCTTTTGAGAATTTTGTAGAATGATGAAAGTTTTGGAGAATAATTTGTGCTTAAAAAGAGGTTTTCCTATAAGAGACAATATTACATTAAATATGAATGTTGTTAGAAATGATTTCACAAATTGTAGGGCAGATGATATGGGAGAAACCAGAATTAATGGCAGAAACAGGATGCTGTGGAAAGAAAGGATGATGTCCAATGTGGTGTTCCTATGTGAGGGAAAGGATTTTGAGAGGGAGAATGTGATTTCTTCCATTCTAAGGGAAGAAAGAAGTCAATGGACATACATCTGCCATTAGATTTGATGGTAGAAAAAATAAGAAAATATGAGGAAATTTAATTTCTTGGAGACATAAAGTTACTTATCAGCTAGATATACATATGATTGGAGTTTGGGATGAAAGAAATAGGAGAAATGGAGAAGCACCAACAGTATAAGTTTGTCCTTTGGAAAGCAGATGAGAAACCTAAGAAAAATGTTCTAAAAAGCCTCAAAGTAGTGAAGAAATGTTTTAAGTTAGCAATCCCTCTTCTCTTATTGATTTGTTCTATCACGTTGATTGTTTTGCGAGTGTTGAACCACCCCTGCATCCCTGGGATAAAACCCACCTGGTCATGGTGGATAATCTTTTTAATGTATTGTTGGATCCTGTTAGCAAGGATCTTGTTGAGAATCTTGGCATCCATATTCATCAGTGATATTGGTCTGAAGTCCTCCTTTTTGATATCCAAATGTAAATATGAACACACACACACACACACATGGATCACCCTAAAATCTATCTCACACCTACAGAATGATTTTATGACATTACTTAGTGAGTTGGAGTAGGAAATGCTTTCAGTGTTAAACATTGTTCTTTTTTGAAGCAGGCATGCTGGAACTATATGGAATAAATATAAATTAGAAATTTAACTTTTTACAGGCTGTCACTTGTAGTGACAAAAGTTAAGAAAGAATATGCATGACTAAATCATTTTAAATTGCCAAGTGTTTAATGTTAAGATGTGTATGTACCATATCTAGAACACAAGTTTCCAGAAGTTTGAGCAAAGGAAATTAACTATAATAAAAGTTGTCATTTTTCCATCTTGAAAAAAAAGTTAAAATCTTTGTCATTTCCATTGTGAAGAATATTCCATGTGATTTGTACTTCAGAAAGTTAAATCTTTGGGGCGCCTGGGTGGCTCAGTTGTTAAGCGGCTATCTTCAGCTCAGGTCATGATCCCGGAGACTTGGGTTTCCAGCCCCGCATCTGGTTCCCTGCTCAGCAGGAAGCCTGCTTCTCCCTCTCTCACTCCCCCTGCTTGTGTTCCCTCTCTAGTTGTGTTTCTCTCTATCAAATAAATAAAATCTTAAAAAAAAAAGAAAGTTAAATCTTTGACTATGTAGATCTAATTCTCATTAAAATAGTTATCCGCAAAAAAATAAAAAAAATAAAATAGTTATCTGCATTGCTATTTTGGCAGTCTTTTTAAAAAATATTTTATTTATTTATTTGAAAAAGAAAGTGAGTGAGAGAGAACATGAGAGGGGAGAAGGGCAGAGGGAACAGACTCTCCACGGACCTGGGAGCCCTATGTGGGACTCCATCTGGGTCTCCAAGATCATGACCTGAGCTGAAGGCGGTGGCTTAACCAACTGAGCCACCCAAGTGCCCCATATTTTTGGCAGTCTTAATTGTCAAAAGTGCATAATACTGAATGGCTGTATTTTTTAGTTGCAATTTAAGTACATAAGCTCTGTATCATTGCACTAGAACTATATCCCTAATGTCTAACATGCAATACTAGATTTTATGGCACTTGTGGATCAATTTATACTAACTCAATTATACAAGTTGACATAGAAATGATTTTATAGGATTTGTAATTTATTGTTAAGTAGTAGGAAATCTATGGAAAACATTAGGGATCACCTAAATTCAAAGAAACACAAGAAAAGTTAGACTGCTAACGAGCAGAAATTATTTAGCTATCTATAAAGGACTTTTCAAAGTTTACTAGCAGCAAATGAATTCACCCTGGATTATACAGTTTGAGAGCTTACAAGTGTGAATTCAATATGACATTGACATGCAGTTTATTGAGTTAACAAAATCACTACTGTAAAGAGAATATGTGTAAAACACATATTAGTGGAAACATTCATATTCTGCAAATAGGCTTTACGTACATGACATAAAAGGCAACACTTTTCAGGCAATATAAACACAAAATTGATGTGGTCCCTGTAAAACCTTTCTTAAATCTTTTGTGACTTTGAAATTGGTTATAGTTTTTTAAGCATGTGAATCATTCATCAAATACTTTTTGAGCACCTACTATATAACTAACTTCAGGCACTAGGTGTGCAGTGGTGAACAAAAAAGACAAGTTGCCTTTCTTCACAGACCTTGTAATCTAGTGTGGCACTCAGTAAGTGAACAGACAAATAAGATCTCTCAGGTGATGACAAGTGATAGGAGAATTAAGGCAGCTAAAGGGAATAGGGAATGACATCGGAGTACATCAATCAAATACTTAACACTGTGCCAGTAAAACTGCATGGAGATAGAAACTATTGGCAGCAAATCAGGGTTTGTCATGCATTGAAATTTACACATTGCCTCATTAACTGAATGGTTTAACAGTGAAGAGAAGGTATGCCAAAGAAGGAAAAAAAACTACTGAATTAGATACTTGCAATTGAACAATCAATATTCAAAGATCACCTAACCTATTCTTAAAGCCAATCTTCTCCCATGACCCTGATGGTCTCAATAGCTATTATGACTTTATAATAGTTAAATAAGTTAAAAGCTACATATTTTGTACAAGTCACCTTAAATCAAGATAGAATAAAGCCCCTTTGTTCTCAGTAGGACATGCTAAAACATGAATATATTGAAAGAAGTTGTATGACATTTTGACTATTGTGCACAGTTTATACGTTTAAAATACATTACCTTAATGCACAAAATCTTCTTATTTTGTCTACAAATGAGAATTGATTATCAACATCACATGCATTTAAAAAAGAGGGATTTAAAACTAAAATCAGGTAAAGTTATGTTAAAGTGATAAAATTTGTAAGGAAGTGTCATGAATTGACTTATGAAACAACATTTTTTCCTTACAATCCAAACACAAATATATTTTTATTTCTTGGTAGGGAAAGCGGGGAGGAAGGTAGAAGATAAGGAAAGACAGTCATTTTCTCTTTAAGATTATCATAGAAAATAATTTGTGTTTCCTACCACCTTTCATCTTGAGAAATAAAAGGAGTTATTTGGGTGCCTGGATGGCTCAGTGGGTTAAAGCCTCTGCTTTTGGCTCAGGTCATGATCTCAGAGTCCTGGAATTGAGGCCCACATTGGGCTCTCTGCTTCGCAGGGAGGCTGCTTCCTCCTCTCTCTCTGCCTACTTGTGATCTCTCTCTGTCAAATAAATAAATAAAATCCTTAAAAAAAAAAGATTTATTTATAAAAAGTAAATAAAAATAAAAGAGTTTTTTGATTATAAAATAATTGTTGAATTCCATTTAATCATACTCTCCCTAAGGGAATTCACATTATGATTTGGAAATTTTTCTGTTAATTTTTTGGTAAATGTGATGTAAAATTTGCATGTCTTTCTTACATATAGTGTGGAATAGGCAGAAAAGTTTTCCACCAAAGATGCTCACATCCTAATCACTTAAACCTATGAGTATATTACTGTACCTGGCAAAAAGTGACTTTGCAGATGTGTTTAACTTAAAGATGCTGAGCAGAGGGATCACCCTGGCTTATCCATTTGGGCCTGATCTAATCACATGGGTCCTTAAAAGCTGAGACCATTTTTGGCTGTGGTTAGAAAGACATGTAAAATGGAAGAATGATCAAAAAGACACAACCTTGCCAGCTTTGAAGATAGAAGAAGGATGCCATGAGCCAAGGAACGTAGGTGGTCTCTAGATGCTTGAAAAGGCAAGAAAACAGACTCTATTCCCTCCTGAAAAGAACATAGCCCTATTGATGCTTTTATTTTAGCTTCACATGACCTGTAGCAGACTTCTAACCTTATATGAGCAAACAAATTTGAGTCTTTTTTAAGCCAGAGACTCAGTGATAATTGGCTTTGCAGCAGTAGGAAAATAGTCCATTTTATTGGGGGTATGTTTTATCTTTCACATTGCCTTGGGAACATGGATATAAGGAATAGAAGAACAACATTTAGTAAAAGATATAACAGTTTCTATAGAAATAATGGAAATTTCTTTCCAAATTAATGCATTTTTCTTATTTCTTCATGATTCTTTCCAAACTGGGAAAAAAAAAAAGTAACCATAACCAAAGCATATACCACACACTTTAGTGCTATTACACCAGAGGAAATAAGTATATTTTCAAACAGTATCATAGTGAGTAGTAGATGGTTCATAACTCTCTTATAAAAAATTGTCTAGGATGCAGTAACATCAGTGTTTGCTGTTTTATAATTAATGAATTGGGTTTAAAACCCAATGAAATATTTTTTTGAGATATTCCTTGTATATTTTCACTATGCTATTAAATGTCACAAACAATAAGAATAATGAAATTTATATTAGACCTAAGCAAACAAAACAAAGTAATAAGATAAATTAATAATTATGTATTAAAATTCCATACAATATCATTTATTTTTTAATAAACTACTGAAATATACTTATTTGTTAATCAAAATAGACAGGGGCATCTGGATGGCTCAGTCAGTTAAGCATCTGCCGCCACCTGAGGTCATGATCCAGCGTCCTGGGATCCATCCAGGAGTCAGGCTCCCTGCTCAGAGGAGAGTCTGCTTCCCCCCCTCCCTGTTGCTCCCACTATCCACGCTTTGAACTTTTTCTCCTCTCAAATAAATAAATAAAACCGTAAAATAGTTAAAAATACAAAATTACTATATTTAATTCCTAGATGATATTATTTTTAATTTGTCCTATGGAAATGGGAAATTCTTAATGAATATAAACATAGCTCTGAAGCAATAGTTCTATCTTTAATTCTTGGTTATATAGTGAAATATTATCTGTAAAAGAGAAGACTAATAAATTTGGATTCCCCCATTCCCAAGCTAGTAAGTAACTGACCACTGTTACTACGTCATTGAGGCAAAAGTCACTCAGCTAGTGAGTGTGGGAGGAAAAAAGGATAGTCAAAAAATGGATGGTCCGAGATATTATGGTTTTATAATGGTTTGTGGAGGATCTACAAGAAAGCATGTAATTTACTAGAATTAATTTAACGTCATTTAAGAGAGATTTTCTGAGCAGAGCACCAGTAAAAACCTGCTATGAGAATGATATATAAAAATGTTAAATGAGGGGCACCTGGGTGGCTCAGTCTTTAAGCCTCTGCCTTGGCTTCAGGTCATGATCCCAGGATCCTGGGATAGAGGCCACAATGGGCTCTCTAAAAGGAAGCAGCAGAACGGCTGCTTCTCCCTCTCCTACTCCCACTGCTTGTGTTCCCTCTCTCGTTGTCTCTCTCTCTGTCAAATAAATAAAATAAAATCTTTAAAAAAATGTTAAATGGGAAGTAGGGTAATTCGGGGAGAGAAACGAAACATGAGAGACTTTGGACACAGAAACAAACTGAGGGTCTTGGAGGGAAGGGGGCGGGGCAATGGGAGAGCCTGGCGGTGGGTACTGAGGGCACAGATTGCATGCAGCACTGGGTATGGGGCATAACAATGAATCTTGGAACACTGATAAAATGAAATAACTTTTTTAAAAATGTTAAATGGAACCAAAAAAACATAAAATAGGCCGATACTCATATGTGTTGGCAAAATGCGGTTTCAAATTGAAACTGAAAAAAATAGTGTGGACAGAAACAAATTAGGAGATTACTTGAAATGTATCAATCCGTGGCATGAAAAAAAAATGCAAATGCAAAAGCATCATCTTAAATCGTTTCTGTTATTCCAAGTTAACCAGGAATCAGTATATCCCAGTTATATCCCAGTAGCTCCTCCACATTCTCCATATGAATGTGGTTCAATAACATTCCATAAATGATGCTTACTGGATAGAATTAAAAGAAGAAAAGAATCCCTATCAACTTCTATGGTAGTGAAAGAAGCTAAGCTAATAATAAAGAATGATCCTTTGTCAATCTTTCATGGCACCTTACTACCTACCCCAATAATAAAGCACATTCTTGGGGCACCTGGGTGGCTCAGTTGATTAAGCGACTGCCTTGGTTCAGGTCATGATCCAGGAGTTCTGGGATGGGATGGAGCCCTGCATCAGGCTCCCTGCTCGGTGGGAAGCCTGCTTCTCCCTCTCTCACTTCCCCTACTTGTGTTCCCTCTCTCACTGTGTTTCTCTCTGTAAGTTAAATAAATAAAATCTTTAAAAATAATAATAATAATAACAACAATAATAATAAAGCACATTCTAGGTGTTCACAACAATCCCTCAAAACCTGAAGTGAATTTCTTAAATTTCTGCTCATTTTTTATGCTCAGTGCTAATTCTAATATCTTGATCCAGACTCAAGACTGCTTTTGAAGTTAGGCAAGTGTTGTTTGCCTTGATGTCAGTAGCTGTTCCAGACTTAGCTCCACAGAGACAAGGAACAAAGAGAATCTGAGTAGATATTTTAATAAAATAGGTTCTCTGTATACAAATAAAGTGTAAATATACAGGAGGAATATCAGAAATATAAAAGAAATGTCAAAATAGAGCAACTTTTTGATGTAGGTATCACAGATCAAATTTTTGTTGAGAAAATGTTGATGAAATGTTTCTGAGTCCTCAAGAAAAACATTTCTGTTCACTCACAGATTTATTAATAGAAGTTCCATGATATCAACTTTATATGTCCAACAAGGTTTCCACAGTATGACAAACAACTTCACATTTTATAACTTCTCTAGGTTTAGGTTATAAGGTTCTCTTGAAAATAAGGATAAGCACAGTATATTTTCAACTATACTTTTTAGATTTCCTTAAAATTATGGCATAACTTTTGTATAATATCGGAGTCTTGGTGAGATATGCTGTAGGAAATATTTATTCCATGTAGCTATGTTTAGAAGATAACATCAGTACATCAAAGTATAAGCTAGAGAATACTAAGGTACCCATTTCCTCTGGTGCTTTAATAAGAAGACCTGAGTCTCTCAACATGATTGGTATTTGTCCTCTCTCAACTTTTTTTTGCCCCTCTCTGGCTTCATCATACCTTGCTGGAAAGAGGTGAAAACAAATACAAAATAATTTGGTTAAATCCTACCTTCCTACTCTACACCTGACTGGTTCTCATTATATTCATGCTGTCTGTACTTTAAATTACTTAGCAATACTTCTAGTAGATGCATAGTCCTCCAATTAATGTCAGTACATTTTTCAAGTTCATTTGCTTCTCATGCCCTTACAATTATTTCATACTTTCTCCCCTCTCCTTAATTTTTTTAAAGATTTTATTTATTTATTTGACAGACAGAAACATAGCTAGAGAGGGAACATAAGCAGGGGGAGTGAGAGAGGGAGAAGCAGGCTTCTGGTTGAGCAGGGAGCCTGACGCGGGGCTCAATTCCTGAACTCTGGGATCATGACCTGAGCAGAAGGTAGATGCTTAACAACTAAGCCGCCCAGGCACCCCTCTCCTTAAATTTTTAATATCTCCATTTTCACTGTTATCTGATGAATTTTCTTTCTGTTTTATTGAGAAAACAGAAGGAATTGGAAGAGAATTTCCATACCATTTTCCTGATAACATCCCTCAACAACTCTCCACTGTGTTGGAAGGAAGTGCCATAAGTGTGTTAATGACACACAAGTTCATATATATTCAGCCTGTTACTCCATGTTTTTTCTTTCTCTTATTTCATCTCTGACTGTTCTCCCTTTTCTTCCACCAAAACTTCCCTGATTTTCCATGAAAACATCGGGTATTTGACTATGCAGATATCTGAAAGCCTTGCTTAGAAAAATCCCAGATAAGGGCAACTGGGTAGCTCAGTCAGTTAAGGGCCAACTCTTGATTTCAGCTCAGGTTGTGATCTCAGTGTTGTGAGATCTAGCCCTGTGTAGGACTCTCTACTGAGCGTGGAGCCTGCTTAACACTTTCTCTCTCCCTCTCCCTTTGCCTCTCCCCCACAACCCTGATCCCTGCTCACACACATTCTCTCTCTCTCTCTCTCAAAAAAAAAAAGAAAAAATTCTGAGGTACCTGTATAGTCAAATGCTTCCTGGTCAGTGAGGTCCTGCCTGGCCATCCTACTTTCAGTAAATACCTCTAACACAGACACTTCCTTTCTCTTTGCCCTGTGGCTGTTTCCCCATAGCACTTACTCTCTCTGACCAACTATATTAAATGAGTTAATTTTCATAAAGCACATAAAGTAGTTGTGATGTATCAGAAGTTTCATAAGTAATGACTATTATCATCATTATTAATATACTATTACTAAATTACATTGTACTTTTAAAAAGTTTTATTTTCCTCTACATTCCAGTGTAAATTTAATAAAGGAAAAGATTTTATCTGTTTTGTTCAGTTCTGTAATCACCAGTAACTAGCACAGTACATGGTATATTGTTTGGGCTTGATCAATGTTTGTGGAAATATAACTAAATACTTGAACTGCTTTTAGCCATTTTCTCTCTAATTTATTATTCTTCAAATGAGACAATCTTATCCAAAAGCTAGTTGAAATACTTATTTTATATTTCAAGTTTTATATGATGGATGTATGCTTCTTTATATTTTTAAAAGTATATAAAATTTTAAATATTTACATGGTCCTATGAATAGGAATTATGACATTCTGCCCTAAGCTTAAAGAGACAAGTAGTTTATTTCTAATCTTTTTTGAGATAACTGCTAGAAAAGTTTTTGGAAATGATTCTATCTTATATAAAATAGACACAGTAAAATAGACACAGTTTTTCAGTCAATTTCTCTTTCAAAGTCCTGTTTAATAAATAGCAGATTTGGAAAGCACTTCACTTTGCTTTCATAGATTTGTTTTAATTTTTTTATTTGAATCATACATTCATTATAGCACTGATCATATAGTAATGTAGTTAATTATTTAATCATCTGTCTTTTCAACTTGAGGACAAACTACCTCAACCTACAACATAATGGCTCAGAAAACTTTTTGACAGTTCCTCAGTGTTCATTTGTTTTCTAAACATTTACTTTCCCATATAGGTATAACGATTTTCATAATCATAATATATTACTTTTTTAAAGAAAAGTTGACTTATACAGAAATCATTCCATGTATGTATAGGAATACTATCTAAATATCAACATAGCACCATAATGCCATGTCCAAGTGTAAAATATAATCTATTATACATTAATATTAATATTAATATATATGAAACAATTATAGTATTAGTAGAAAAGGCTAAAAGCAAACTACATTTGAAATATAGACAATTGAGTTTGTAGTTCCCTTAAAATTTTATAATAACATTTGAATTTATTTATTTATTTATTAAAATTTTATTTATTTATTCGAGAGAGAGAGAGCGCACCAGTAGAGTAAGGGATAGAGCGAGAAGCAGATTCCCAGCTGAGCAGGGAACCCGATGTGGGGCTCGATTCTGGGACCTGACTCAGGACTCTTAGATTATGACCTGACCAAAGGCAGATGCTTAACTAACTGAACCATCCAGTCTTCCCTGTAACATCTGAATTTAAGATGCATCTTCAAATGTGAAAAAGCTTCCCACCAAATGACAAGGGAGTATAATACTTTGAACAACTATTCTCTTTTCCTTCTTTAAAAAATTAATCTCCATTCAGAATCCTTCTTGCACATGGTACAGATATTTGCACTTTTTTTCCTTATAGTGCATTTCCTTATAGAGAGCCATAAGCATGTGAGGCATCAGCAGATGTCTTTATATCACAGCGATAGTTTGATAACCAGGACGATATAGAGAGGGGCTTCTTGTCAGGGCTGTGGGTGCTCTTCCAGTCCTCAGCTGTTCAGTGTGTAAGATAGTTATTCCATCTCACAGATGCTAAGATTCTGCAGGGAGTGTCTGATTGACAGGAAGATATCTTCCTGGAAACCGGACATCTAATAAAAATTTTAGGATTTTGCTACAGGCACATAAAATTTCCTTGCTGAATTTTTCCTCTACAACAGAAAACCTGTGATGTCCAATGGAGTGTTGAGTTTAAATTTTAAAATATTACTTCTTTGTTGTTTCGTTCTGCCACTGTCCTCCAGTTTGCCCCTCATGCACCGCAAGTAAGTGAGACCATGCGATACTTGACTTTCTCTTCTTGGCTTATTTCACTCAGCATAATCTCTTCCAGTCCAGTCCATGTTGCTACGAAAGTTGGGTATTCATCCTTTCTGACGGAGGCATAGTACTCCATTGTATATATGTACCACATCTTCTTTATC
>PITA01031766.1:0-14749 GCA_004023965.1 Spilogale gracilis
ACCAATCAAGAAAAAAACCTGCTCTGACTATAGTAATATCAGCTAAAATATACATAAGGTGAAAAGCATTACTAGATGCAAAGAAAGTTGCTACGAAATGAGAAAAGCTGTGGATCTTAATTAAATGGATGCCAAACCTACAAAGGAATGTTGGACAAGCCTAC
The DNA here is from genome assembly GCA_004023965.1 of Spilogale gracilis. Classification (NCBI taxonomy): domain Eukaryota; kingdom Metazoa; phylum Chordata; class Mammalia; order Carnivora; family Mephitidae; genus Spilogale; species Spilogale gracilis. The sequence continues at coordinate 165 of PITA01031766.1, forward strand.
AAGTAGAGGAGCATCTTGGTGATTCAGTCGGTTACACATCTGCCTTCAGTTCAGGTCATGATCCCGGGGTCCTGGGATTGAGCCTCACATCCAGCTCCCTGCTCAGTGGGAGTCTGCCTCTCCCTCTCCCTTGATCCCTCCTCCCACTCGTGCTTTCTATCTGCTTTCTCTCCCAAATAAATAAATAAATAAAATCCTCCAAGTCACAAATTTTCACAGCCCTCCCTCAGCAGCTGATAAAAAGCAGCCCCCAGATCAGTAAGGATGCAGAAGATTTAGGCTGTGAAACCATCTGACTGTAGAAATAGTTACATAATCAGAAAGAAGTATGGATCATATAGAATTATAAACAAAATAAATATATAAAATATATAATAATGCACTTAGATATCAGTAAGATAAAATGTAAATTAAAAAATAAAATATACTACATTCATACCAAGTAAATATAAATGTAGGTACAGATACAGAAATATGCATGTATAGTAATACATACATTTATACACGGGAATCTACAGGTTATTTTACCTAACAGATAAGGGAATGTCATTTTTCTTAAGGGCAGCATGTGTTTTTGAAATTTAACCATAAATTGGGGAAAAGCTAGTCTCAATATATGTCTGAAGAGTGAAACCCACAAGGGTTGTTCTTTGATCATAACTGCAAATGTGCTGGATCAATGAAGAAAGGTTAACTGGGGTTTCCACGTATGATTGGAAATTGAATAGCCTTTCGAACAAAACTCTAAAAGGGCATCTCCAAGGAAGAATCAGTCTGATCTGAATGAAAATGATACTGAATATATGGCATTAAAATAGATTTCCTTCTGTCCTGGGAATTCGCCTTTGGGGAGAACGATTTATGGTGTTTCAGATCATCCCATATTAACGGAGAAGGTGTTACACCTTACGCACCTGTAGAAATGCCACTTATCTCTGTAACCTCACTAGGGGTCAGCGTGGGGTTTAAGGAATGCACATGAATGGAAAAATGCCAAGCTGCTTCTCGTCCTTGATCTGTGTGGGATCTGGACCGACACTTATTAATTTTAAGCCATCCGGTTGCTAAGCTGCCCTCTCAAGGGACTCCTGGACAACACCCAGAGTGTGGCACCACCAAGGATTCTGAGAGAGGGACAGGAAGAATGAATCAGAGGGTGACGGGTAAGGAGAGGAAGGGACAGAGAGGAATTGCAAGGAAGATAGGTGGGAGGTGGTCCAGGAGGGTGGAAGGGGAACCATGGCCCAGGGAGGAGGGCCTTTTGAGTGCTGGGGAAAGAAAAGGCTGGAATCTCGGGCATCAAGAGTTAGCTCTGAGTCCAGGGCTCTGATCTCCCTCCAGAGGCCATTTCACTTGGGAAGATGAATACCGGTCCTTCTGCCTGGGAATATGGGGCCCCAGGGTCTGTCAGGGAGAGAGATGGCTTGAGGGAGAGCATGCTGCTCTTTGGCAGGTAGTCTCTAGAGCTTGCCATCTGGGGAGGTGACCCCTGAGCCATCTCCATCCCTGCCCGCGTCCCTCCCGCATTCCTCCTGCACCAGCGAGCCTAGCTCATGTTCCAAAACCAGGCCCCGGGTCTATAGCCTGGAACTGGTACAGATGCGTTGCTGATCTCCACCCAAAGTATTTGAGAATAAGGTCCATATTCTCCCTCTGGAGCTAGCAATGTGCAACAGCAGGTAAGGGTTTGCTGTCTCACGTCCATCTCTGGGCCTGATGCCAGATGGAAGGTTGACCGTTTCAAACCCGACAGCTTTCCTCTTACATCCAAGCAGAAACGTCATACTTCACCAGGCCTTCTTTGCTTGTGAAGAGGAGATGGCAATTAGCATTTGAAATGAAATTGGTTCCTTACCAGAATGATGGAATAGGTTTCATCCATCGCCACGTCTACAGCACTTTTCACTGAAAATGTCATCTAAAGAGACATGCGGTAAATTCGTAACGCAACTAGGTTTGCATTTTGACCCTGTCACCTGTGTGTCACCAAACACTTTATTGGCAAGGTTGAAAATAAACTCTCACAGTCAAGATGATGGCTCCTTTATTTATTTATTTTTTAAAGATTTTATTTATTTGACAGAAACACAGCCAGAGAGGGAACACAAGCAGGGGGAGTGAGAGAGGGAGAAGCAGGCTTCCCGCCCAGCAGGGAGCCGGATGTGGGACTCATCCCGGGTCTCCAGGATCATGACCTGAGCCGAAGGCTGTCGCTTAACCATCTGAGACACCCAGGCGCCCCTAGATGATGGCTCCTTTCAATGGAATTTCATACAACCTGACCTGCCGGAGATTATTCTTTTCTTAAGAGGGAGAAGAAGGAAAGAAAAATTAAAATAGTATAATGGGTGTCATTGTTTTAGGAACTACAAGAAGGAAAGAAAAATTAAAATAGTATAATGGGTGTCATTGTTTTAGGAACTACAAACATTTTGGTGGGTAAACACTATTATCTGTTACTTTACATTGCGTAGGTTTGTAATCCGCGTTTTTGAGGGGAGTTGGGCCAGCACTACAGATTACGTAATGACGTTGTCAAATTCGGTTTCTTTATTTACTCACACGGAAAGAGGAAGGAAAAGATTTCTTTATGTCTGAGGCGCTGTCACAAAGACAGGTCCCTGAGTAGAGAACCGCCTTGGCGGGACCAGGGCACCCTCAGTGCCTCCTTGCGCAGCCCCACCAGCTAAGAATATTGTAGCGATTCCCGGGGCAGGCGGCAGAGGGCGCCCGCGCGCCTCCGACCTGCAAGGGGGCGGTTTCTCTGCTTGCTCAGCAACCTCTGGAGTGCAGGGGGCCCACCAGGGCCCTCTCTGACCCAGGCCAGGTTCCTCAGGGCCAGAAAGGCTTCTGCTGCCGGCCGAGGACCCAGAACCCCTTAGGGAGCCAGGGCTGACTTGGCAGCAAGTTGAGAAGCTGCCTGGGAGAGGCCTTCGGGGCTTTGCAGCAACTTGGTGCCCTCTGAGGCGCAATGGAGAAGCTGCCTTGTGGGCTGCGTGCTGAGGAGGGGGCTGTGGGCATCTTCGCAGGACGTGCTGGTAGGTGAGCAGCCTCCTTGTTGCATTTTGGGGGTTGTTCCCATGGTTTGGTCCTCACTCTCCCTCGGGTATTCGAATAAGACCTGTTTTACTCAGGGATCTGTGGACTGAGGGGTCCCGCGGGCGACGCCATATCAGAGAGGCCCTGGTTGGTTGGCAGGCTTGTTTCTGGGGAGAAATTCTGACTCCAGAGGAACAGGAGCAGCGTTTAGTCGGGAGATGAAAACGCTAAGGGCTGACTGTCAGGACCTCCTGGGAGAATGAGCTTGGGTCCCCCCTGCTGATTCCTGCTGGAACCTGAGCCCGGGTAAAAACAAAGTGCTGCCCAGTTTGTGACCTTAAAGGTAGAAAAACCCTCAGGGAATTATCAGCAGATGTTGGTTTGTTGGGAAGGCAGGAGGATTGAATGTAGGACAAAGAAGCTGTGAGGAAACCTTTGGCACATTGGGGAACATTGGAGAGGGGTCACTGTTTTCAGGAGAAAGGGGGCAATTTGAAAGGCTGTTAAGAACCAGAGGGGGTCACTGTTTTCAGGAGAAAGGGGGCAATTTGAAAGGCTGTTAAGAACCAAAGTCCATTGGAGGCACCTGGCAGTTCAGATCACTGCCGCTTCCCAGGTGAGTCCTGTTGCAGGAGGTGGGAGGCGCGGAGAGAGATGAGAATAGAGTTCTGCTAGCAGGAATAGTGGAGTATCCTTGTGCAAGGTCAAGGGCATGTCTTCCCCAATTTGGGTCCCCAATTTATTTGGAGTGGTAGTTTGTCAGAACACCCCCTAGCAAAACCTCCTACCTTCCCCCCCCACTTCCCCCCTCTGATGGAGATTTGCCTTGATATGCAAAATAACTCACTGGGAGAAAGATAAATACTATATGCTTTCACTCATTGGTGGAATTTATGACATAAAACATGAGCAAGAGAAGAAAAAAGAGGCAAACTAAGAATCAGACTCTTAACTAGAGAACAACCTGTTGGTTATCAGAGAGGAGTTGTTTGGGGGGTGGGTCCAGTAGGTGATGGGGATTAAGTCGTACACTTGTGCCGAGCGCCCGCCAGGTGTTGCATGGAGGTCCTGAATCACTAGCTTACACACCTGAAATGAATTTAACCATATACGTGAATTAAGTGTAATTTGAATCATCACTAGGTTATATACCTGAAATGAATATAACGGTGAATGTGAATTAAGTGTAATTCGAATTAAAACTTTAGAAAAGTTTCTAAAAATTTTGAATCAACAGTCAAGTTCCTTGATTTGGTGGTTTTGTGATTCAGTGCCAGCACAGCCTCTTGCGGTTGGCATGTCTCGTGTTGCAGGGAATGTGTATCACCCGTTGTAAACGACTCAAGTGACACTTGAGGAGCAGGGAGGGTCAGATGAGAGCAACTCTCAGACTCTCATGTGTGAAGTCTGTATCTGCTCAACATTGAGAGCAGTGAGCCAGCATCACCTCACTGGGGACAGCGTTGCTACAAAGGATTGAGAGACAGCAAGTACAGAACCAAAGCAAGATGACAGTTCCAAACCATTTGCTGGTTCTAAACCAGGACCCTAGGTCTGAAAGGAGCCACCTGAATATATTTACTGGCATTTGTTTGACTGAGGGAGGGAGCGTTTCTCCCTCTGAAGGCACACTCAGAGTCATGTATGTCTCCTGGCTATGCATGTCTCAAGTGGCCATGAGCAAAATAGTGAAATACTGGGAGAAGGCACTGAATGAAATCACCGAGCACATTTGGGGACCTAGAGTACACTGAAAACCATGAATCACTAGTTAGAGAACTTGTTGCAAGAATAGGAATACTTCCAGGACATCTCAAAACAGTATCGTTCTTTCAGAAGAACTGTTTAGAACTCCGTCTGCTAACAAAAGTGGTCTGTGATGTTGTAAATTCAGAAACCATGCATTTGGATTAGAAACAGGATTCAGTTAATAGTAGAGGTAAAGGAAAGACCTTTGAATTCTGAAACTTCTAAACATCTAGAAATGCACACAAGATCAAATGGAGGCTATTTCTGGAGAGGTCATAATCCAAAGAGGTTTCCCTCTTTTGCAAGAGACAGGGAAATGCAGAAGATGGCATGTTCTGTGCACAGAAGAGATAAAAGGAGCAATAGTGAGAAAAGGAATGCAGGCCTGGTCTGGACGTGTGGCGAAAGTTGTCTCCCCAGATGTCGTCTCTTTCAGTTTGTGCAGTATTTACCTTCATGTGACCAGATATGTACAGGTCGAGTCAGGCTTTGCTGCCTTCTTTATATGTATGTATGTAAGTATGTATGTATACAGATTTTATTTATTTCTTTGACAGACAGAAACACAGCCAGAGAGGGAACACAAGCAGGGAGAGTGAGACGGAGAATCAGGCTTCCCGCCAAGCAGGGAGCCCGATAGGGGACTCGATTCCTGGACCCTGGGACCATGACCTGAGCTGAAGGCAGACGCTTAATGACTGAGCTGCCAGGTGCCCCTTGGTGCCTTCTTTAAATGTGTCCTGTGGACCCAAGCGTCCATTCCCTGGGATTTGGCAGCACAAGGTTTGGTCAGCAGTATCTGATAGGGGCCTGTCAAGGGAAGTTGGAGGGAATCTTTCTGGAGGTGCCTTTTCCAACAGAATCTCCAGGTACAAGGTGTAACGGTCAAGGTAAGTGTGCCCTGGGAGTGCACTGTGAAAAGTCAACTCTACTACAGAATGGTTTGTTTTAACAGAAGCGACTAGAGCTTTGCTTTACTGGGATATATCCCCTTTTCCCAGCTGTGGGTCAAAAGAGGCCGTGGTCAGATACACGATGTCCACTGACTCTCTCCAAGGGTGAGAGTCTGAGTTCCAAAAGGGGGTTGACTTGAGATTTAGAAGGCGTGAAGGCAATACCTTTGGCCCAGGAAGCTGGAAAGCCTCTGTCGTATTGCTGTGATTGTGTTGGACCAGCTGTGAAGACGGGATAGTAACGTGCAATGACATTGTTGTAAAACAATGAAATTGGTAAAATGCCTGTACGGCAGAATGGGTTTTTCTGGTCACTGTGTAGTTCAAGAGGGCTTCCCTGGGAGGAGGAGGGATAATTTTTTCTAATAAGACTTTAGCCACAGAGGAGTCATGGGCCTTTCTCCAAGGGAAAGCTTTGGTCCAGTGAGAAGACACAGGCACGTGACTAACACATCCTTATATCCATGAGATGAGGAAGTTGCATGAAATCCACTTGCCAAATGTCAAATGGTTCATCGAGCAGTTTAAAATGCCCAGGGGAGGTATGGATTTGTTTCCCTGGATTGTATCCTGGACAAGCGGGACAGCAAGGGGCGTGACTTTTGCAGTCTTTGTAACCTTTCCCTGCCAGCAGAGGTTCATGGACGCTGTCGAGTTGTCAGTAGACCAATGGTTTAATGCTGGTACGGTTGTGAGGAGTGGGAATTTTCGAATGGTAGGCAGGGCCAGATTGTTATTTGCTCCAAGCCATAATTCCCTCTTATTATCCCACAGTCATTAGACTCCCGACATTTTTTTCCTTGTCTGGGCCCAGTTGTTGGGCATGTCTGGTCAATCTTTCCAAATTGTCAATTGGTAGGACATCCCTTTTGAATATGAATGAGGTCTGGATATCAGTCTCCTTTTGAGAAGCTTTTTTTTTTTTTTTTTTTTTTTGGCAGAAATACGAGCAAGGTATTTTCCTTTGGCCTGCAGAGTGTCAAGGGCAGAATACCCTTGGGACCTTAATAATGGCTAGAGCTGCAGGGAAAAGTATGCCATCTGATGAACTGTGGACATGGGAACCATTTTTAATCTCATCCCCATTGTAGGGAAGGAAACCTCGATGCTTCCATAGTATTCCCGGACCACAAGCTAACCAATGGTGCCCTCGGCTAAAATAGAAGCTGGAGTGAGGGCACGTCACTCACACCAAGGGGCTGAAGCAGCCAGAGGGAAAGGTGCTGCCTCAGTGTCTTCAAAGGGAGTTGCAGTAGCATACCTGGCATGATATTTTTCGTTTTCCTCCCTTAAATAAGAACCATCAGGAAAGCATGAAAAGTCTGCTTTTCGGTTGGAGAAGTTTGCTGAAAAGTCACAGGGAGTCAGTGGGTGATCTGTGGGTGTGAAGCGGCTGTGAGGGGTTTCCTGTGTGAAGGAGGGGAGAAGGGGGGCAGGCTTGAGGCTGTTGGGACCAGAAAGAGTTATGGGAGGAGCTATGTGAAATCCAGGAGGATTTCATACGAGGTGAGGTGACTGTGGAAATACTGGGTGTGAGGAGAATTCAGAAGGGCTTCTAGTACCTGGGGCGAGGGGATGCTGTGATGAATTCTTCGGTGGCCTTATCCCAGAGGGCAGTGGCAGGAGGGGCTGTGAGGCAGGGGGGATTTCCCCCAGCCAGAGAATCTACCCGTTGACTCTAATAGTCTATGGGGTGATGGTGGTCCCTATGTTTTGGGGTGAGCACTCCAAGGGCCTTCCCTTCCTCTCAGAGAGAGAGAGAGAGGAAAAAGGGGAGTTGATAATGAGGAAGTCCGAGGGCAGGGGCTGTTGGAAGACTTTTGTGTAAGGTTTCAAAGGCCATGTCATCTCAGTCTTTCTGAATAATAGTGTTAGGTTTGTCAGTTTTTAGTAAAGCGTACGGTGGCCGAGCCTTAAGAGAGAAGTTTGGAATCCATTGTCGAAGGCAGCCAGCCAGCCTAGGAAAGCCTGGTTATTGGTGCTTTGTTTTAGGTTGTGGGGAACTGAGGATGCCTGAGGGCTGCCTGGATCCAGATTTCATCCTTGTTCTGAGATCAGGTGACCTAGATACCTACACTCAGTTTGAGCAAGGTGCATTTGTTCTTTGGAGACTGTATATCCCTTTTGAGGCCCAAAGTTTTCCCAAGTGGATGCTCTCTTCTGTCAGGAGGGGAGCAGAGATGCCAATAGTCTACATATTGTAACAACGGAGAGCCCACAGCACACTTATGATCATGTAGTGGGCAAAATGGGTGAAGGGAAGAGGGAGATAGAGGCCTCCAGTAATGCAGTGGGTAAGTCATGGGATTATAAAGCAGAGCGTAAGAAATACAGTCATTGATAGTAGTGATGTAATGGAATAGACAGTAGCTATACTTGTGAATATAACGTTTAAACCTATAAAATCACTAATTGGGAGCCTGCAACTAATGTAATATTGTGGGTCAACTGTAGTAAAAAAAAAGAAAAGAAAGGAAACGTGGAAATGTGGGGTCTCTTTAGCTCCTCAGAAGACTTAACTTCAAAGGGACAGATTTCAACAGGTTTGGGAGAGGAGGGAGCAGAGGGAGCTTCAGAGGAAAAGGAAGGTTTAGTAAAAGGATAAGAGGGTGGGTGCAGAGGAGATGAGAGGGTCCAGAGAGAACAGAGGGAGATGGTTCCAATGGGGCCTAATGGTGTGGCCTGAGTGCAAGGTGGTTGCCTCCCCTCTGTAGACAAAGAAGGTGGGGGAGGGGAAGAAGAGGACTCAAAGGCACTCTTTTGTCTAATTCTATGATTACCTCATTTAGTGTATACATTCTATACAGAGAGATGCAGTTTTCAATTCTTGATAGCATTTGGAAGCTTCAAAATACCAATTGAAATAGGCATCCCAGTTTAGAGCCATGGTTGTCCAGTTCAGCTTTGAGAAAATTAAAGTTGGGATGACTGAAAGAAAGTTCCCCATCACGGCCATTGAAGTTCTACACCATTGCTGGTTAAGTCAGGCCATTCATTTGTAAATGCAAATGTAGAGGGACCGTGGTTGCTATTAATTTTCTTCTCTTTAAATCCAGTTAATAAATATATATAGTGTATTATTAGTTTCAGAAGTAGAGTGCAGTGATTCTTCAGTTGCCTGTAACACCCCATACTCTTCATATCCCATGGCCTCCTTAACGCCCATCACCCAGTTATGCTATGCCCCCATCCATCTCCCCTCCAGCAACCCTCTGTTTGTTTCCTAGACTTAAGAGCCTCGTGTGGTTTGTGTCCCCCTCTGATTTCATCTTATTTTATTTTTTTCCTCCTTTCCCCATGATCCTCTGTTTTGTTTCTTAAATTCCACATGAGTGAACATCATAAGGAAATTCATTCTGTGACTGACTTATTTTGCTTTAGTTCCATCCACATTGTTGCAAATGGTAAGATTTCGTTTTTTGATGGCTGAGTAATATTCGTGTGTGTATGTGTGTGTGTGTATACACATATAGTGTGTGGGGGATGGTGCTCTCAAAGCATTTTGATGACTGGGATCCGATTTCTTAGGAGTGTTTCAGAGACAGCCTATTTCCAGAAGGAATCAGACCAAAGGCCAGCCCAGTTTCAGAGAGAACAGTTCAGTCCCAAAAAGACCGGAGACTGAAGGCTAGCACAGTTCCAACAGGCAGAGTCCCAAAGGGAAGAATTCAGTCGCAAAGACAAATAGGACCAAAGCCTACACAGTTCCAACTGGCACAGATCCCACTGGAAAGGTCTGCTTTTAAAAGGACTGAGATTGAGGGCTAGCCCAGGTCCATTAGGAGCAGTCTCATTCCAAATAGGAATGAGACCATTAGCACAGTTCCTTCAGGAAGAGTCTGAATCACACCTGAAGGCAAAATGAGTACACTCAGAGATGATTAAAGAAAAAAAAAACAAGAAAAAAAATAATAGAAAGGCCTTCAGTAGATCCCAAGTAAAGCTTGCAGAGCTCAGATACAGGGTGTGGAGCTTGAAATCCAGGAGAAAACTTGCCCTCAAAACCCTAAGTAGGGGCAGGGGCACCCCTGGGTGGCTCAGTGAGTTAAGCATCTGACTCTTGATTTCAGCTTAGGTCATGATCTCAGGGTCCCGGGATTGAGCCTGGTGTTAGGCTCCCCACTCATTGGGAGCCCCAGTGCTTGTGCTCCCCCAGCTTGTGTTCTGTTTCTGTCTCTCTGTAAAATAAGAAAGTAAATAAATCTTTTTAAAAAAGAAATTAGCAAGATGGCTTCTAAATATGGAGAAGATTGTACTAAGCAGAGTTTTTGAATCTGTTTCGGAAAGAAAGAACATGATGGTAGTTTTTAATATGTTAAAAATGATGCTTGTGTGTACTGATTCATACGGTTCCAATTTCCTCACTTTTCTGTTTTGCTTGTTTTCTAATTCACTTAATATATTCATATATCTTCCTAAGTTTTAATGCTGTCAAACCTCCGTTCTGCGGCTTGTTGTATGACAGAAGATAGGAGAAAGAAGCTTCTATAATGTCAGCATTGGTTGTTATAGGTTACCATTAACTTTTCCCACACGGGTGAAAATTTCTTTCCATATTGACTAGTCATCTAACAAAAGGAATGTATCTGTATCAGTATGATTTCATTTCATCATAGTGTATGTCATTTGATAGTTTCTTTGTGTGGGGGGGGTAAAATATAGGTATATCTTAGACATAGGACTCTCCCCTAGTTCACTGAATTTGATAAGAGGTGTATATCCTATGTTTGCAATGTCAAGGTTTGCCCATTTGAATTCATAAATAGAGGACTTTTGCATATGGAATTAAGGTAACTTCCTGAGGAAGACGCAAGGGGGCATAATCATTTTGGAGGAAGAAATAATGGCTTACACCACACAGACCTGCTATAGTTACTCAATTATATATAGGAGCAATTTTTTTAAAAAATATTTTATTTATTTGACAGAGAGAAACACAGCCAGAGAGGGAACACAAGCAGGGGGAATGAGAGAGGCAGAAGCAGGCTTCCCGCCGAGCAGGGAGCCTGATGTGGGACTCAATCCCGGGTCTCCGGGATCATGACCTGAGCCGAAGGCAGTCGCTTAACCAACTGAGCCACCCAGGCGCCCCTGGATAGGAGCAATTTTATGACAACACCGCCATTTTTCCAATTTCTAATGATTTCAGAAAGTTAATATATCACATTTTCATTCCAAGATAACGAAATCAACAAATCTGTAGTGTGGGTATTCCTTTTGAAATATTTTTGTTCGTGTATATATAAGTAACAGAGTGTCACATTAGTGTCAGGTGTGCAATATAATGATTCATCTATTGTGTACAGGACTCTGTGCCCACCACCATCAGTGTCCTGTTAATCCCCTTCACCTTTCTCACCCATCTCCCTACCCACCTCTCCTCTGTCAACTATCAGTTTGTTCTCTGTTTTTAAGAGTCTGTTTTGATCCATCTCTTTTCTTTATTAAATTCCAGATACGAGTGAGATCATATGTTATTTGTCTTTCTCTGACTGACTTATTTCAGTTAGCATGAGATCTTCTAGATCCACCTGCGTTTTTGCAAATGGCAAGATCTCATACTTGTTTTTTATGGCTGAGTAACAGTCTTTTGAATATATACTGTATCTTCTTTATCCATTAATATATGCATAGACACTTGGGCTGCTACGATATCTTGGCTGTGGTAATAATGCTTCATTTAAGGTAGGGGTGCATCTCTCTTCTCTAATTAGCATTTTCTTTTTTTTTTTTTAAGATTTTATTTATTTGACAGAGAGAAACACAGCCAGAGAGGGAACACAAGCAGGGGGAGTGAGAGAGGGAGAAGCGGGCTTCCCGCTGAGGAGGGAGCCCGATGTGGAACTCGATCCCGGGTCTCCGGGATCATGACCTGAGCCGAAGGCAGTCGCTTAACCAACTGCGCCACCCAGGTGACTCACAAATTAGCATTTTCATTTACCTTGGGTAGACAAATGGCCAGCTGTGGAATTATTGGATCCTATGGTATTTATACATTTTTGTGAGGAACCCACCTCCTATTTTCCACAGTGGTTGCACCACTTTGCATTCCCACCAACAGTGCATGAGGGTACCTTTTGCTCCAGTCCTCAACCACGCTTACTTCCTATGGTTTTTCTTCTACGGATTGTGATATGTGTGAGATGTTATCTCCTTGTAATTTTGATTTGGATTTCCCCCATGATTAGTGATAGTAAGCACTCTCTCATGTGTCTGTTGCCCATCTTGATTTCTTTACAGAGAAATGTCTCTTCATGTCCTCCGCTTATTTTTCAGTTGGATCATTTGACGGTTTTGTTTTTGTTTTTTCTTAATTTTTTTTTGAAGATTTTATTTGTTTGACAGAGGGAAACACAGCTAGAGAGGGAACACAGCAGGGGGAGTGAGAGAGGGAGAAGCAGGCTTCCCGCTGAGCAGGGAGCCCGATGCGGGGCTCGATCCCAGGTCTCCGGGATCATGACCTGAGCTGAAGGCAGTCGCTTAACCAACCAAGCCACCCAGGCGCCCCTGTTTTTGTTTTTGTTTTGTTTTGCTGTGGCATTGTGTGAGTTCTTTTTATATTTTGGTTATCAACTTATTATCAGACACATCACTTGCAAACATCTTCCCACATTCCCTATGTTGTCTCTGTGTTTTGTTGGTAGTTTCCTTCACTGAGCAAAAGCTTATATTTCATTGTAATCCCAGTGTATTATTTTTGCTCTTGTTTCCCTTGCCAGAGGAGACCTAGAAGACTGTTACCATGCCTGATGTCAAAGAAATTACTGCCTGTATTCTTTTAGGAATTTCGTGGTTTCAGGTCTCACATATAAGTCTTTAATCCATGTTGAGTCTTTTTTGTGCATGGTGTAAGGAAGTGGTGCAGTTTGCTTCGTGGGTAGCTGTCCAGTTTTCCCACACCATTTGTCGAACAGACAAATCTTTCCCCTGTTGTGTGTTCTGGTCTCCGTTGTCATGGATGAATTGACCATGCAAGAATGGGGTTATTTCTGGACTGTCTGTTCTGTTCCATTGATCTCTGTGTTCATTTTTGTGCCAGGCCATATTGTTTTGATTACTACAATGTTGTAGTATATCTTGAAATAAGGAATTTTGATACCTTCAGTTTTGTTCTTTTTCAAGATTGCTTTGGCCCCTCAGGGTCTTTTGTGTTCCATACAAATTTTAGGATTTGAGTGAGAACTGTTGTTGATATTTTGATAGGGATTGCATTAATACTGTAGGTTCCTTTAGGTAGTATGGGCATTTTAATATTTGTTCTCCCAATTGATGTGCATGGAATCTGCTCCTGGATTTGTTTCTGTCATCTTCAGTTTCTTTCACCACTGTTGGATAGCTTTCAGAGTACAGGTGGTTCACCTCCTTGGGTAAGTTTATTGCTAGACTTTTAACCTTTTTGGGTTAATTGTAAACAGGATTGTTTCCTTAATTTCTCTTTCTGCAACTTTATTAGGAGTGTATACAAATGCAGCAGATCTCTGTACACTAATTTTGTATCCTGAAACTTTACTGAATTCATTATTCACTCTAGTAGTTATTTGGTAGAGTCTTTAGGGTTTTCTCTCTATAGTCTCATGTCATCTCACAATAGTGAAAGTTTTTTTCTTGTGGAAAACCAACAGGAATCCATGGCTGGCACGTCAACCAACAGAAAAAAAATCAGACAAGTGCCTAGAAATATCCAAGAAGTTTATATGTAATCTTTCTTTTCAATAACAATTATTTATGTATTTTTGAAGAGAGAGGGCGGGGGGAGGGAGGGAGGAGAGGGAAAGATGGAGAGGAAGAGAGAGAAGCTCACATAATACTCTCTGTGGAGCATGGGCCCTATCTCAGGGCTTGATATCATGATCCTGAGGTCATGACTTGAGCCAAAATCAAGAGTCGGATGCTTAAGGAACTGAGTCACTGAGGTGCCCCTAAAGGCTATTGTCATCTTTCAGTATTTGAAAAACGAAATTCAAATCAACAACTGCCCCATGTTTTTCAAAACATTAGTCATAGAAAGCAGTACATTGTATTTATTTTTCACTTTTAGTTTTTTAAATTTAAATTTAGTTAATTAGCATATATTACAGGTTTCAGAGGTAGAGATCGGTGATATCGGTCTTATACCCAATGCTCATTACATCACATGCCCCCTTAATGCCCATCACCCAGTTACCACATCCTCTACCACTCCCCCCCCCACTCCCCCAGCGACTCTCAGTTTGTTTCCTATGATTAAGAGTCCTTATGGTTTGTCTCCCTCTCTGGTTTTGTCTTATTTTTTCCCTCTCTTCCCCTACGATCCTTTTGTTTGGTTTCTTAAATTGCACATACTAGTGAGATCATTGTCTTTCCCTGATTGACTTAGTCTGCTTAAGGTAATACCTTCTAGTTCCACCCATGTCATTGCAAATGGCAGGATTTCATTTTTGGGTGCCTGAGTGGTATTCCACACACACACACACACACACACACACATCTTCCTTATCCATTCATCTGTTGATGGACATCTGGGCTCTTTCCATAGTTTGGTTATTGTGGACATTGCTGCTATAAACATAGGGGTATAGGTGCCCCGTCTGATCACTACATTTGCATCTTTGGGGTAAATATCCAGTAGTGCAATTGCTGGGTCATTGTGTAGCTCTATATGCAACTTTTTTTTTTTTTAAAGATTTTATTTATTTGACAGAGAGAAACACAGCCAGAGAGGGAACACAAGCAGGGGGAGTGAGAGAGGGAGAAGCAGGCTTCCCGCCGAGCAGGGAGCCCGATGTGGGACTTGATCCCGGGTCTCCGGGATCATGACCTGAGCCGAAGGCAGTCGCTTAACCAACTGAGCCACCCAGGCGCCCC
>PITA01031767.1:0-14778 GCA_004023965.1 Spilogale gracilis
GGGAGGCTTCCTTGGGAAACTGTTCTCTGGAGAGGAAACCCCAGACCCTGACAGGACACCTGCCCATAACCTCCATCTGCACCTGCTCCTGGGGCTTCAAGAGAGAATTGGTGAGTAGTGTGCACCCCCTGCTGGCCCAGATCCCCTCCTACACTGAGGTTTGTGTCTGGGCTCACACTGAGGTCCCCTCACTGTGTCTGTGGTACAGTGATACACGGCCGTGTCCTCGTCTCTCAGGCTGTTCATCTGCAGATACAGCGTGTTCTTGCCATTGTCCCTGGAGATGGTGAATCGGCCCTTCACGGAGTCGGCGTAGCTTGCACTACTTCCATCATACCATATACCTGCGACCCACTGCAGCCCCTTCCCTGGAGCCTGGCGGGCCCAGCTCATGCCATAGCTACTGAAGGTAAATCCAGAGGCTGCACAGGAGAGTCTCAGGGACCCCCCAGGCTTCACCAGGTCTCCCCCAGACTCCACCAGCTGCACCTCACCATGGACACCTGCAGACACAAGACATCCTGGTCAGGAAACTATCACACATCGATGGTTTCCTTCACCCATATCCACTCACACACTCAACGTCTCTTGTTCACCATGAATTACCTTTTAAAAGAGCAGCAAGGAAAACCCAGCCAAGCACAAACTCCATAGTGAGTTGTCTGTGTCCTGTCCTGATGACTGATTGGAACACGTGGGAATCCTGGGGCTGGGCCTCCTCTCCCAGCTGCTGGGTCAGGGTTGGGCTGTTTTAATCAGCAGAGGCAGGGCCCTATTTGCATGTCTTTTGGGCATATAACAAATTTTCCTGGTAGCATCCTCCATATGGCAGTGACCTCGAGCAGTTGTGTGGGTCCTGTGGGAGTCTGGTCACCATGATATCTTTAGAAAACTATGCTCCTTTATTTTGTGATTTTGCTAAGGCGGTAACTTAGCAACCATTATCTTCTCTTTTTCACATATGTACCCCATTCTCATGGTGTAGGTACCAATGTTATCATTTTACTGGTGGATAGGTACACATTGCCGCGCAGAAGGGTGTGTGAATGTCCAAGGGCACACAGCAGGTGAGTGAGACCCACTGTCTGGATCTGTGCTCCTCACCATGGGACCTGCTTGCTCCCCTGAACCACCTGGAGGACAGGGCTGGACATGAGATGTGCAGGCTTCCCGACTTTCCAGAACTCCCAATAGACGGATGTGTGGAGACCAGGTCTTTCTATCACAGGAACTTGGAGACACTGAAAAGCCTTGACAGAGACTCACAGAGCTGATGGAGACAATGTGGGTTCTCAACAACCACAAGGGCATTTACACCTGTTTTCTCTGCACACATCAGTGGGAACCTTCAATAAAGATAAAAGAATGGAATTATTAGTCAAACAATTAAAGCCAGAACACCTGAGATTGGAAAGCGTGCTATTAAAGACAATTCTTCATCTCTGAAATAGAGATCATTGCATTTCTACACTCACATTTATTTCTATGATGACATCAGTTATATTTATCCAGTGTTTGGCCCTTGGCAGGTTTGGTTTTGCCATTTTGATAGTTTTTTTTTCCAAAAATGGAGGGATCTTCTGTATTTCCACAGACTTACGAACTGTTTACTGTGTTCCTTCCTGTCAGGAGGAAGTTAGCAGGCATGGAGCTGGAAACCCTTGAGAGGAGACCAGCCCTCAACCAGCCTCTTGTCCTGGATCATGTTTCATGGTTCCTGAGTCAGAGGGATTGTGAGCCCACCCTGATGGTCCCAGTGCACATGTTGGTGTCACAGATCCCTGCAGAGATATAGGGACTCCTCTCTCCCCTCCCCATTTATCCAACATGCAAGAAGGTACCTTCTCAGCATGAGAACTACAGATCATCCTGTTGAAAGGATAGCTCCTTGTACTTATTTCTTGTACTTGAGCCCCTCACTCTGCTTCTCAGCTACATTATCAAGATATATTTTTTGTATTTGAGGTAAGCAGGAATCTTAAATCAGGTCTCTCCTCTCTATCGGTGACCCTCAAAACTGAGGTCTTTCTCTCCAGAGGTTATAAAGTCACTGGTTCTACAGTATGGGAAATGTCCCCTTTCTCAGTAAGGTGAAGGTCAACTACTTGTCCTAGGACTAGTAGTCCTAGTGATCATGTCTCTACTTGTTTCCAATTATATTTGGTGTGAATCACTAATGAAATTGCCATTGGTCTGAGAATTCACTTCAGCAGGTATTGGATTTTAGTCATTCTGACAGGTATGAGGTGACATCTTTCCATGGTTTTGATTTGTACTTCCCTGATGATGACTGATGTTGAGTGTCTTTTCATGTATCTGATAGTCATGTGGATGTCTTCTTTGGATAAGTGTTTATTCCTTTCTTCTGCCCATTTCACTTTTCTTTTTTTAAGTAATTTATTTTATTTTTTTCAGTGTTCTTAGATTCATCATTTATGCCCAACACCCAGTGCTCGAAGCAATCCGTGCCCTCAATACCCACCACCAGGTTCACCCATCCCCCCTTCCAAGACCCTCAGTTTGTTTCTCAGAGTCCAAAGTCTCTCATGCTTCATCTCCCCCTCTGATTTGTCTCAGTTCACATTTGCTTTCCTTCTCCCACTGTCCTCCACGTTGCTCCTTATGCTCCGCAAGTAAGTGAAACCATATGATACTTGATTTTCTCTACTTAGCCTATTTCACTCAGCGTGATCTCCTCCAATCCCATACGTGTTGCTACAAAAGTTGGGTATTCATCCTTTCTGATGGATCTTCTACACATTTTTTAACTGCATTATTTGGGTGCTGACTTTGGTAAATACCTTATACATTATGAATCTTAACCTTAAGATAACCTTAATCCTAACCCAAAAGATATGTATTTTGCATATATCTTCTGTCATTCATGACTCATATGTGGAATTTATTAACAACTGTTACTTTCTTCAAAATCGTATAATAATTGAATCATACTAAATGGATTTCTTTTTAAAAATAATTTATTTTATTTTTTCAGTGTTTCTACATTATAACAGCCATTGGGTTCATAGAAGCACTGGTTCAAGGGGAAAGGGAAAGAAAGTTAAGATATTCTGCAATAAAAAAGCAGATTGCAATTTTGAGCCTCAACAGATAAAACACTGTGTACTTATCAAACCATCTTTGAAGCAAGAAAATATGGAAGATTTTGGAAAAAGAAGATACATTTCTTGGTGCCCTTAAAAAACTGAGGGCACAGAGGAAACCATCCCCTCACTATACAGAGAGGTACAGACATGGCTGTGCCTTGGATGTCCATAAGAGTGAGTGTGTTTCCAGGTGGTTTAGCATTGTATCCATGACTTGTAAAGTAGATTTCCCTTCCTAATGGAGGTGAGCATCCTCCCACCCACCGAGAACCTGAATAGAACAATGGCATAAGAAGGAGGAAGTCACCCTTTTATTTCTATCTCCTTGCCTGAACTCTTCATCTCATCTTTTTCTCTCCTACTCTTGGATCAAGCAATACAGCAAGGGATCCCCTGGTTCTCAGTCCAACACACTCGGAATGATTTACTCCAGCATCTCCACCATCCTGTAGAGGATGGAGACTGAGTTCTCAGGCTGTATTATCATGGGATCTAATTATATATGTTCTTTCTGCAGGTGAAAATTCAGTTGGAAATGAATAATAGTTCTACAATCTGTACATGCTTGTTGGCCTATGGAATTGTCAGTCTTTTTGTGTTTTCACCGTTATTAGTGGAGGCATAGTGTTATCTTCTGAGGATGAACATATTTAAGTATATAATTACCTCTTTCTAGCAGAATAGAATAGAACCTTATGCTGATACATGTTCTTTGAGGACCTGCTAAGATTAGTGCTACCATCATGGATATAGAGAATGTAGTGGTGCTGATGGTCACCCCATGCCCATTCCCATCTCCAGTTTGTGCTGCACAAGTTGTTCAGAGCTGTGGCATACCTCTTTAGATCAATCACATTCTTGGACTTTAAAATTGTGGGTAAAGCCATACCATTCTTTGCAGATCATGGTTCTTCTTTTGAGAAATGGCTGCAGGCCTATTCTTGGATCATAGGAACTATAGTTTCAAGCATGAGTCACTAGCTTGCCATGGAAGCTGAGCTGCCCATTTTGAAGTGGGTGTTATTTGAATGCCCAAGCCATGAAGTGGAGCATATACAGTGGTACTCCGTCACCCAATGGGAGAAATGATGGTGTCTGAAGAGATCCTGAGGACACCAGGAAGTCACATGAAGTACTTTTCCAAATGTTCATTGTCCCCAGTCCGGCTAGAGTGCTTTCTTTCTCCCAACCTGCACATGTGGTCTCATGGGAGAGTCCTACAATTACTTCGGGGGAAGAAAACACGTGAACCTTGTTCACATGTGTTTCTACATGATATTTGGACACCAGTTATTGGTGGAACTCACTAGTCTTATTGTGTTCTCCACCTCCCTGGAGTACCTGGTTTTATACAAGACATATTCTCTAATGGTGACAGCATTCCAGCATCAATTCTGTGGCAATACTTTGCAAATTTGAATCAACATTTGATCTTTCTGGAATGGAGATGTTGGTCATCCTGCCAGGTAATGGCTCTGGAGAGGCTTAGGATTTGGCTGACAATGAAGAGACTACATCATTGTAAATTATGAAAACAACTATATACCCCAGTTTTCTTTCTTTTCCAGTTACAGAAGTAAGAGCCTTAGCTATCATCATAGGTACTCCTTATTTTAAAAAAAAGAAAAAAGAAATATGTGTATGTCTATAATTTGTTCCATTTTTTCTTTGCCATGTAACATAAGATGTGTTGATTTTATATCATTGCCTTTAAGAATTCTTAATTTTCCACCATAATATTTTGGTTGAGGGATATCAGTGAGGAGAGAAAACACCATTGAAGAGTTTTACCTCCTCTTCTGGGCATGAGTTGGTAGTGTTTCTGATTGCAAGCAGGATACTTGTATCATAGATGCTGAATTTGTGACTGTGTTATTTTCTTTGCAGAATGAGTGTGATTAAGGCAATAAATATGGATGCCCAGTTTACAGGAGGTTGATGAGTGATGGTAAACTCTGTCTGTAAATGTGACTGGGAGATGGGTGAACAGATACAACATGGTTTCTCTGGGTGTCTGTGATGTTGTTCTGTGTAGGCATCATCCAAATGGTTAAGGTTCTGAATAGAATAAAAGGTGGAGGAAGGGGGATTTCCCCCATGTTTAGTTCCTGTGTGCCTGCTGGAGTGGGTACCCTGGTCACCTCCTGCCCTTGGATGCAGTTAAACCTTCAGGTCCCCAGGTTCTCCAATTAGACCCCATTAAGAATCTGATGAGAATTACATCACTGGCCCTCCTGGGTCTCCACCTTGTGAGAGTAGATCATGGTACTTCTCAGACTCTTCAGTGATGTATGTCAATGGGCTGTGGATTCTGTTCCTCAGGATAACTGTGAATAGCATGTCGATATTCTGGTATGTCTTGTGGTTTACTGTAACTGACAAAATATGTCACACATATGAAGGTCTGACAAGCAAATTCCTATGGATGAAGTGTCAGGTTATGTGTTTTGGAGAAGAGCTGGGTGAGGATAATGAGGAGGGAAGAGATGATGAAGAAATCGCCAGATCTAAGAAGGGAGAGAATCTTTATCCTTGGACACTGATGGGCAAGGTTGCTTCTGCTCATCCTGGGGACGATTCCTAGAGCCTTGCAGAAGCAGGAGTAAAGATGACAATCTCAGGATGATGTCATCTTTTCAGAACACAGAGAAATAATGATTTCATCAAGGGAACAGTCTAACAAATGAGTATATTTGAAGTGAAAAATTAAAAATTTAAATGTAGTCTATGATTATATTGAAGTCAATTATGGATAATCGGAAATAGTGATATTTTGCCCATCAATCAGTTTTATTATTTAGGAATTGCTTATAGAAGTATTTTATTAAAATATTTAATGAGAAGATTTAATAGTATTAAATAGTATTAAAATATATAATAATATTTATTGAAATATTTAATAGATTATAGATTTTTTTGACTACACAATTATTTATAATTATATATTAAATCCAATAGGCTTGTACTTAGAAATATCAATAAATATTCATAGAATGTGGAAGGATAAGAGGAAATATTTACACATTATTATTACTTCAGAATATATACTTTTCATCTTCCATTTCCAGAAAACATAAAAAATATGTTTTAGTTTACAAATTATTTCAACATAAAGCCTACTGATCGTGACACATATTACTAATAAAATATCAAACCTGTAAAAATCCAGACCCCCCAGTACATATTTTTTTGGCTGAGAAGAAAGACAATTCACCTTCTTCCCCTGTAACTAGACCTACCCTGTATTTGGTGGGCCTGAGCATCCCCTGGTGTCCCGATTGCCCCTGGTGTCCTGATTGTCCCCCAGGGACCTGATCACTCCTGATGACCAGAGTGACCCTGCAGCCCAGCCCCTCACTATGTCTCCACACTGTAATACACGGCCAGGATATTGGTGGCACTGAGATCAGTCAGTTACAAGAACTGGTTGTGGGAGGTCACTCTGGAGATGGATGTGTGTCTCTTGTTGGATGGGCTGTCATGTGTGCTTTATCTAAGCGTTATAAACCAATTTACTGCACTGAGTCACTTGGGGTTGGTGCATTCACTTCCACCAGAAATTACTGTTTGAGATGGAGAATCCAGAGATGGTGATGTGAGGTTCAGGGTCTGTGTGCTCTTCACAAATCCTGCTCCTGACTCCTGAAGCAGCACCTGGGACAGGACACCTAGGGACAAGGAAATTCAGGCCGTGTAAGTCACGAGACTCACAACCATCTCCATGGTCCCTTGTCTGGCTTCTGAGACCATCTCATTGTGGAGCTGTCACCAGAGACAGTAAGGTCCTAGAAAGTCATATTCCTCCAGACCATAGCTCTGCCTTCCCTAGAGACCCCACCCTGTCTGATGAAAGAGCTGTGAGTTCCCTCTGTCTGGGAATGGATTTTTTCCTAGATGTTGAGGAGAAGGTTGCACATTTGGGAGGGGAGGCTGTCCTTATAAGTGGATGGGGACAGAGTCAGGCTCCTCTGGGCCTTCCAGGACTACTTGTGGGCATCTCTTGGTCGAACTCACTAGGCATGTTTGTCTGGGAGAGCCCTTGGTTTATGAACTGTGTTGGAAACTGGACAATAGATGGCCTCACTCTCTGAGCCTAAAAATAAATGTTGAACAAATGAGTGAATCACATTTTATTTTAATCTAAGCTATTTTCAAGAAGATATTTAGTGTGATATACATTTTGTGGTCCCAGGTTTCCAAATGAACAACTACTGACACAGCATAGAGACATGTAGAGACCTTTGATCCTGAGGGTCTCTGCTGATGGGCTTTGTCTGCCAAGATGTCTGTGAAGACTGGAAGGGGAATCTTTATCCTCAAGTGCAGAGACACCAACACAAGGCACCCACTCTGGGATCTGCAGATATAATTCCTGTGCTTAGAGGGGGTCTCTATTCTCCTGAGAAATGAACCTCAGAAAGGGCCTGTTATCTCTGGGAGGAGGGACTTGCTTTAAAGAAAAGTGGGTAACTTTTTACTCATGCAGCACAGAGATGGCCCTTAACTCAGGTGTGGAGTTAATGATGATCAAATATTACCTTGAAGGAAATGGTGTTAATGACATGGAGGTTATTGGTATCTAAACGTTAGAGGTCTAATAAGAGATTGTGGGGATTATGTTGAGAGCCCTGAAAGACCTGTGGCAATAGGATAAATACTGAGTTAGATGAATAGACTTCAAATAGAGATTGGAGGACTATAGAACAGACAGATGATAGAGGGATAAATAATTTTATATTACTTTAAAAGACAGTAAAGAGGAATCGTATCATTATGAACACATAAAATGGAAGTGTCCATTATTGTCAGTATTTTTAAGGCCATATTTGCAGGATGAAAGAGTATTTTGGTGACAACTTTGAGTAGACCCTGAAGTAAGGGTTTATGTGTTAGTTTCTTTATGAGAAATCCCAGCTTCCACTTGGGGTAGTGATGCCTCCTTGTTGATAGTGGTTGTTGTGTAAGTTTGTCTTAGACCCTGGAGCAGATCTTCCCCTAAAGCAGCCCATGGAATATGCTTTGAAACCTTCCTCATTCCATGGACGGAATCACCTGTTTATTTATTTATTTATTTATTTATTTATTTATTTATTTATTCATTTATTTATTTATTTATTTATTATCTCTCTTAGTCATCATACAGTACATCACTAGTTTTTCATGTAGTGTGTCAAAATTCATTGTTTGCCTATAACACCCAGGGCTCCATGCAACTCGTGCCTTCCTTAAAAACCATTGCTGGCTCACTCATCCCCCCCACCCATCCTCCTCACCTCTAAAACCCTGAGTTTGTTTGTGGAGTCCACAGTCTCTCATGGTTCATCTCCCCCTCTGATTCCCCCCCTTCAATTTTCCCTTCCTTCTCCTATTGTCCTCCATGCTATTCCTTATGTTCCACAAATAAGTGAAACCACATGATGATTGACTTTCTCTGCTTGACTTATTTCACTGAGCATAATCCCCTCCAGTCTCAACCATGTTGATACAAAAGTTGGGTATTCATTTTTTCTGATGGAGGCATAATATTCCATCCATTAGGAGAGCAATGCCTCCGTGTAGATATTGATTGTTGTGTGATTTTGTCTTAGACTCTGGAGCAGATCTTCCCTTATAACAGACCAGGGAATATGCCCTTGAAACATAAGTCATTTCATAAGCAGGATCACATCTTTAAATGGAGAAGAGGTAAAATAAGATCATTTCTGTCATTTAGCATCTTGCAGTTATTCAATTAATGAACACTCTGTGGCACCTGAAAAATTTCCCCAGAGTGTGAGGTTATAATTGAGACTCAGAGGCAAGAAAACAGTAAGTATGGATTTGTTCACAGCAACAGAAGCTGCAGAGCCTTACAAGAAACCCATCACTTCCTGGACTCTATGCACCTGAATCTGGGGCTGGGACCTGTGATCAGAGGGTCCCGAGGGTCCCAACTGACCAAGTTTCTCCTCCCCTCCAGAGCTTGCTGCTACCAGTATCTGGTGGCCTGAGGGTCTCACTTCCCAGGTGGCCTGAGCTGTGGGATGTGCACAGACATATTGTTTCCAGAGCAGCTGCACCTGTCTGAATTCCTTCCAACAGTGTAAGAGGGTTCCCCTTTCTCCCCATCCTTGCCAGAATTTGTTCTTTCCTAACTTGTTCATCTTGGCTATTCTCATCCGTGTGAGATTCCTATCATACTGTGGTTTTGATTTGTAGGTCCCTGATGCTGAGTGATGTGGAAATTTTTCATGTGTCTGTTGTCCATTTGTATGTCTTCTTTGGAGAAATGTTTGTTCTTGTGTTTTCCCCATTTCTTGACTGGATTAATTGGTTTTTGGGTGTTGAGTTTGTAAGTTCTTTGTAGATTTTAGATATTTCTTTTTTATTAAGTTCAATTACCTAATATATAGTACATCTTTAGGTTTTGATGTAGTTTTCAATGATTCCTTAGTTCTGTATAACATCCAGTGCATATTAGATCATGTGCCCTCATTAATACCCATCACCCTGTTACCTCATACTCCATCTTCCTCCTTTCTGAACCCTCATCATGGTACCCTGTGTCCAGGGTCTCTCATTGTTTGTCTCCCTCTCTGATTTCTTCCCATTTCATTTTCCCTCCTTTCCCCTATTTTCTTCTGCACTATTCCTTATATTCCACATATGAGTAACTATATTATAGTTTTTTCTTTTCTTGACTTATTTCACTTAGAATAATACCTTCCAGTTCCATCCATGTTGATGCAAATGTGAGGTATTCATCCTTTCTGGTGGCTGAGTAGTATTTTGTTGCATGTATGAACCGCATCTTCTTTATCTATTCATCTATTGAAGGACATCTGAGCTCCGTACATAGTTTGGTTATTGTAGACATTGCTGATGTGAACATTGGGGTGCATGTGCCCCTTCTTTTTACTACATCTGTCCTCTGGGTAAATTCCAAGTAGTGTAATTAGTGGGTCATAGGGTAAATCTAATTTTTTTTTTGTTTTTCAGTGTTCCAAGATTCATTGTTTATGCCCCACACCCAGTATCTGTATAAATTAGGAATAATTTTTTTAGTTTAATTTACATTTTTAAAATTTAGGAATGAATTTTTAATTTTTTGCTGCAATTGTCAAGGGAGTCCTTTGTTTATTTCCCTCCCTCTGCCTTATTGTTAGTGTATAGAAATGCAGTTGACTTCCGTTCATTGATTTTATATCCTGCCACTTTGCTGAATTGCTGCATGAGTTTTAACAATTTTGGCAGAAATTTTAGGATTTCTGTATAGATTTTCATGTCATCTGTGAACCAGGAGAGCTTGATTTCTTCTTTCCCAGTTTGGATGCCTTTTATTCCTTTTTCTTGTAGGACTTATGAGGCTAGACTTCCAGTGCTGTTGAAGAATAGTGGTTAGAGTGGATATGCTTGTCATGTTCCAGATCTTAGGGTACAAGCCCCTCTTTTCCTGCTTACAGGAGACTAATTTTAGAACCAAAGACACCTGCAGTTTGAAAGTGAGGGGATGGAGAACTGTTGATCATGCTAGTACACATCACAAGAAAACTGGAGTAGCTATCTGAACAAATAGTGTTTAATCCAATGATAGTAAGAAGAGATGAAGAAAGGCACTATAGCATAATAAAAGTGTCTATCCAAAAGAAGTTTTAAAAATTATAGATATTTATGCCCCTAACTTGGGAGCAGTCAAGTATATAAAACAGTTAATAACAAAGTACAGAAACAAATTGATAGTAGTACAATAATAGTAGGGATATTTAACACCCCCCCACACATCAATGGACAGATCATCTAACCAAAGGATGAATAAGGAAACAAGTACTTTTTTATTTTTATTTTTTACTTATGTATTTATTTTTCTATTGGTTTTTTTTGTTTTGCTTTTTAAAGATTTTATTTATTTGACAGAGAGAAACACAGCCAGAGAGGGAACACAAGCAGGGGGAGCGAGAGAGGGAGAAGCAGGCCTCCTGCGGAGCAGGGAGCCCGATGTGGGACTCGATCCCAGGTCTCCAGGATCATGACCTGAGCCGAAGGCAGTCGCCTAACCAACTGAGCCACCCAGGCGCCCCTCTATTTGTTTTTTTTAACAATATTTTTTTTTATTTTTTCAGTGTTCCAAGATTCATTGTTTATGCCTCACACCCAGTGCTCCATGCAATATGTGCCCTCAATACCCACCACCAGGCTCCCCTATTCCTCCATCCCCTACCCTTCCAAAATCCTCAGTTTGTTTCTGTGTCCAAAGTCTTACCAAAAATAGAATAAATAAAAAAGAAAGCTTAAGTAAAAATGTCGTTCTATGTTTGGTATTTTAACAATTTGTTTTCTAAATGGATTGGAAGAGATTATGCTGAGTGAAATAAGCCAAGTAGAGAAAGTCAAGTATCACATGGTTTCACTTACTTGTGGTGCATGAGGGGTAACCTGGAGGACAGTGGGAGAAGGAAAGTAAATGGGAACTAGGGTGATCTAGGGAGGGAAAGGAAACAACAGAGACTTTGGACACAGAAACAAACTGAGGGACTTGGAGGGAGGGGGTGGGGGGATGGGAGAGCCTGGTGGTGGGTACTGGGGACACCTAAAGCGGGGAGCACTGGGTGTGGGGAATGGGGAATGAATCATGGAACACTGAAAAAAATAAAAATTAAAATTAAAAAAAACAAGGACTTTTTTATTATTATGCTCCATTAGTCAACTTATGGCACATCATTAGGTTTTGATGCAGTGTTCATTAATTGTGTATTATACCCAGCACTCATCACAACACATGCCTTTCTTAATCGTCACCTGGTTTCCCCATCCCTCCACCTACTCTCTTCTCTAACCGTCAGTTTGTTTCCCAGATGTAGGAGTTTATTATGGATTATCTCCCTCTCTAATTTCTTCCCATTCTGTTTTCTCTCCGATCCCTTACAATCCTCTGCTCTGTTTCTTATATTCAGCATATGAGTGAAACCACATGATGATCGTCTTTTTCTGATTGACTTATTTCACTTTGTATGATACCATCCAGTTCTATCCACATGGATGTAAATGGTAAGTATTCATCCTTTCTGGTGGCTGAGTGATAGTCCACTGTGTATATGAACCATATCTTCTTGATCCATTCATTTGTTGAAGGCCATTGCAGCTCCTTGCACAGTTTGGCTATCATGGGCATTGCTGCTATGAACACTGGGGTCCAGGTAGCCCTTCTTTTAACACCATCTGTATCTTAGGGATAAACACCCAATAGTGCAATTGCTGGGTCTTACAGTAGCTCTATTTTTAATGTCTTGAGGAAATGGTATACTGTTTTCTGAATGGCTCTATCAGCTTGGATTCCCACCAACAGAGTGAGAGGATTCTCCTTCCTCCACAGCCTTGACAACACTTGTCACTTCCTGTCTTGTTGCTTTTGGCCATTCCCGATAGGTGAAATTTGGTATGTCATTGTGGTTTTGATTTGTATTTCCCTGATGGATAGTGATGTTGAATATTTTGCCTTGAGTTTGTGGGCCATTTCTATGTCTTCTTTGTAGAAATGTCTGTTTTTGTCTTCTGCTCATTTCTTGACTGTCTTAATTGTTTTTTTGGGTGTTGAGTCTGATAAGTTCTTTATATGTCTTGGATAGCATCCCTTTATCTGTAATGTCAATTTCAAGTATCTTCTCACATTCCGTGGACTCTCTCTTAGTTCTCTTGACTGTTTTGTTGTGAACAGCTTTTTACCTTGATGAAGTCCCAAAAGTTCATTTCTGCTTTTGTTTTCCCTGCCTTAGAGGGGTGTTTCGAAAGAAGTTGCTCTAGCCAGTGTCAAAGAGATTACTACCTGTGTTCTCTAGCATTTTGCTGGATTGCTGCCTCACTTTGAGGTCTTTCATCCATTATGAGTTTATGTTTGTGTCTAGTGTAAGAGAATGGTCCAATTTCATTCTTCTGCATGTCGTTGTCCAGTTTTCCAAGCATAATTTATTGCAGAGGTTGTCTTTTTACATTGGATGTTCTTTTGTGATTTGTCAAAGATTAGTTGATCATAGAATTGATGGTTCCATTCTCTGGTCTCTATTCTGTTCCACTGATCTGTGTGTTTGCTTTTATATCAATACCATACTCTCTTGATGACTATGGCTTGGTAATAAAGAGCTTGACTTCAGACATTGTGATGGCCCAGGTTTGGTTTTCTTTTTCAACATTCCCCTGGTGAATTGGTGTCTTTTCAGGTTCCATACAAATTGTAGGATTTTTGGTTCCAGCGCTGTGAGAAACATCAGTGATATTTTGATACAGATGATATTGAAAGTGTAAATTGCTTTGGGAAGAATAGAGATTTTGATGATGTTTATTATTCCAACTACAAGCATGGAATGTTTTTCCATCCCATTGGGTCTTCCTCAATTTCTTTCATAAGAGTTCCATAGTTAGATAGAGACTTTAAATGTGATATACTGTCCCTCTACATCTCAGTACAGTCTTTGGCTTAAAATCTAATTTTTCTGACATGAGAGTTGCTCCCCCATCTGTCTTTGGGGTTCCTTTGGCATTGTAAATGATTCTCCATCCCCTTACCATCAATCTGGAGGTTCTTTAGTTTCAAAATTTGTCTCTTATAGACAGTATATAGATGGGTCTTGCTTTTTTACCCATTCTGAAGCCCTGTGTCTTTTGATGGGATAATTCAACCCATTTATGTTGAGTGTATCTTTTGAAAGATATGAAATTACAACCATTTTATTGCCTATAAGGTCCCTGTTTCTGTAGACTTTCTGTTTCATTCTGGTCTATGTGACTCTTGGGGTTTCTTTTCATTTACAGAATCCCCTTTAATATTTCTTGCAGGGCTCACTTGATGGTTACATAATCTTTCAGTTTCTGCCCATTCTGAAAGTGCTTTTTCTCTCCATCCATTCTGAATGATAATCTGGCTGAATAAAGTACTCTTGGTTGCATGTTCTTTTCATTTATACCCTGAATATCCTACCAGCTCTTTCTGACTTCTCAGGTCTCTGTGGACAATTCTGCTGTTATTCTGATGCTCTTCTCTCAGTATATAAGAAAACTCTTCCCCCTGCCTGCTCTAAGGATATCTTGCTTGGCTCTAAGATTTGCATGCTTCACTATTACATGTCAGGGAGTTGATCTATTTTTAATAATTTTGGGAGTGATCCTCTCTGTTTCTTGGACTCAAGGCTTGTTTCCTTCTCCAGATTAGGAAAGTTCTCAGCTATGGGTTGGTCAAATATATCTTCTAGTCCTCTGTCTCTCTCCACCTCCTCAGGGACCCAAGTATTTCTGACTTAGAGCTTTTCTTGGGGTTGATCTCTTGATATTGCCTCTAGCTGACTATTCCTATCTTCTTCCTTCTTTTCTATCATCTTATCTTATAGTTCACTATTTCCTCTTCTGCCTCATTTACTCTGGCTGTTAGAGTATCCAGTTTAGACTGCTTCTCATTCATAGCATTTTTAAATTCAGCCTGATTAGATCTCATTTCTGCCCTTGGATGTTTTATATTGTTCTAATGCTTTTCTACAGCCTAGCTATTCACTTCATGCTTGCTATCCTGGAGTCTGTGTCTGAACCCGTGCTTATATCCAGATCCATTAGTTCTGTGGCAGAGGACATTGCCTCTGGTTCTGTTTGTTGGGATTGCCTCTTCCTAGTCATTCTGTCCATGACGGTTGAGTGAATGGATCGAGTGGAA
>PITA01031768.1:0-14778 GCA_004023965.1 Spilogale gracilis
GTAATCATATATAAGGTCATCCCTGGAAAAACTCGGGGCTCTCAGCTGCTGACCGGTTTGGGGGTCAGGCTGTGAGTCCGAGCATGCCCGAATAAACCCTTTGCTTTTGCATGGAACTGGTCTCTCAGAGTCTTCCTTGATAGGTGCGGCGTTCTAAGGCTCCCAGCCGACTGCCCTCTTGGGTGGTCGACTCTTACATATAGAACTTTTGAATTACTACATTGCACACCTGAAATTAGTATAACAGTGTATGTTCAGTATACTGGAATTAAAAAAAAAAATATATATATATTGTTCTTTCAAAGTTTTCTATGGGAAAGAGGTTTTGTGAAGCTCTAGATGAACAAAACATATTTTAGACACAAACCCTGCTCTCAATAGGCTCACAATTTAACAAGAGAAAACTAATATTGGATGTATAAAGCATTGAGCATATACATAAGGCCTTATCCCAGCAATTAGAAATAAATATTTCTTGGTTCCTTTTTTGACATTGTCTTCTTCAATAAACTTTCCTCTACCTTAGTGGTCCATTTCCATAATCATTATTTAAAATCCTTGTGCTCTGTGACCATTTCCCTTCTATCCTTCCAGATTGCTTATCTCAGTGCCTGCTGTGGGCTCACTCCTGGATCTCTCTGGGTTCTCTAGTCTTTTGAGTCTCCACTGTATCCCTTTCCTCAGCTCCCTTCTCCCTTTTGTTCTCCCTTTTTCCAGAATAGAATGGTTTGCCATATCAATAATATTTTTGCCAAAATCCAAGCTCTCTTGACCCTCTCTATTTCCCCTTTTGGAAGAAACTGAATATCTACTTTCTCCACACTTTCTCTACATTTTCTCCACACTAACTCCACAAGTTCTTCATACTTTCTCTGCACTTACTCCACACACTCCTGCACCAAAATTTAAATGAAAAAGACACACAGGAGAGAAAACTGGTACCCTTACAAATTTTAGATTACTAAATTCAAAGGTGCCTTCACTATTTCTGGTAACCCCATTGTGTTTCTCTAATCACCTTTCTCTCTCCTTTACAAGAGGGCTTTTCTATACCTTCTCTCTCCTCAAACTTCCGCCATATATGCATTCCTTCCTCCCTGAAAATGACCTACCTTCATCTCAACAGAGAAATCAGAATTCAGTATAGGTAAGCTCCAACAAGTACCTGCACCTAGAAAATGTCCTAGCACCTCATTTTTCACTCCTATTTCAGCAAATATGCCCTGCCTTCTATTCAAAGCTTAGCCTCAATCTAGGTTCCTACTCTCTTTTGAGTCCAACATTATCTATTTTCTCTTCTTTCTTTGTTCCTTTTGCCTCAGCATATTATTAGTCCTTCCCATCAACATTTAAACATGGATATTCATCTCAGAACAGAACTCTTCCCTTACTCTCACTCTCTACTTTTCAGTTACTATATTCTTTTTCCTTTCCCTAATTTACCATGAAAAAAAAATGTTACTTTTTACTATGATAACCATAGTTTCTGTCTCATAGCTGTCCTCTAGTGCTATCCTCCCTACCTATTCTTTTTCTAGTAAAAGATCATGCTCTCAGCTACAGAAGTCCTAGGCTTGACCAGCTGTGGTCAGTCTCTAGCTTCAGCAATTGGTGATTTGCCCCATGACCTGTGTAACTCAGGGGCCAAGAAAGTAATCAGAAACCACACTGGGTATTTCAAAGAGAGAAGGAGTTAACTCAGAGAACTCCTTCCACAAGCATGGAAAGGCTAAAAAAGCAAATAACTCTTGGTCTCTAGAAGCAAAAAAGGGTGAGGAGTAGAGACACAGGAATTCATAGGACGAAACTTTGTAGACCTGGTGCTCCAAGCTGTAGGGGAAGATCTCCAAGTAGGAGGCAGACTTTTGAGATTTGGCTGGCCAGATCCTGACTGGCCTAGCACCTAACACAAAACAGAACAATGGTTAGCTCCAACTACTGAAGGAATATGTCCTGGTAGTGGCTGGTTCCTCTAAGGAACATGATGAAGGAATTGCTGGGAGTTCAGAAAGAAGCTGGAAGCTGGAGCCACTTTCCCCAGCTGCTGGAGTGATAAAATGGCAAATGGGGGAAGGGGAAGAAATTCCTTCTAATGCCTTCTAATGTTCCTCTAGTGCCTCCGATTCATACAGGCTGATAAGAAACTAGCCAACAGGGGGGCACCTGGGTGGCTCAGTTGGTTGGGTGACTGCCTTTAGCTCGGGTCATGATTCCAGAGACCCGGGATCGAATCCCACATCAGGCTCCCTGCTCGGCGGGAGGCCTGCTTCTCCCTCTCTCACTCCCCCTGCTTGTGTTCCCCCTCTGGCTGTGTTTCTCTCTGTCAAATAAATAAAATCTTAAAAAAAAAAAAAAAACTAGCCAACAAAAGAATCTGAGAAATGTCCTTTGCTGAGTTTCAGCCTGGTATCTCAAACCAGCATATAAGTTTAGAGTTGGTAAAAACCTGGCAAATGACCTAAACTGAAATTAGCTTGTAAGTCCAGATCAATAGGAATTTCTTTTCCCTCTCAACTCCTAGTGCTCTAAGGATTGATCTCAGAGTGCAGTCAGTGCATGGAAAAGCCTGACCAAAGAGAACAGTGGAACAAATCTAGTAGAATAGGTGATTCCCAGCATTATCACTGCTCACTTTCTAAGTCCCTGAAATTCTAAGATGTAGCAGAAAAGGGGTGTGAACACCATCAATTTCCATGCAGGATAGGGGAAGATTGCCCTACAAATCAATTTTAGAGGTTCTTTTAATAACAAAATTTATATTTTGATTATGCCAAGAGGTGTGCTTATTCAATGTAATGGTTACTCCAACAGTTTTGACAGGGGCCAGGAAGAGGAAAAGCAAGGGAGACAGATAAACTCTTGTTAAGGAGGTAAGAGAGATCAAAACAGTGTTTTAGAATTCAAAGTTGGAGAGCCTTTCAAGTGCTAGACAATAATGTCCATTGTCATTGAATGAATGACCCAAAGAGAGATTCATTAGACTCACATTCTTTATTACTAGTAGTAGCATGCTAAATTTTCATCATCTTTATATAAATTCCTGATTCAAATTGACAAGATTCATGGTTTATAGTCTGCAGAATTCACTTTCTTCCCCTTTATGAAAAGTCAAAGAATTAAGTTCAAGAGTAAGTACCTTAATATATGGTATCAGCCAGAGAATGCAGAGAAAACAAGAACATGACTCAACTTTTTTGAAGGAACTTACAGTCCAGCCAGGGAAACTCTTGTTTAAATTGAAGAGCCCTGAATCTTCAGCCAACTTCAGAAGAAAGTTGTGAGTTTTATTCTTTTTTTAAAGTTTTTTATTTATTTATTAGACAAAGAGAGCTCAAGCAGGGGGAGAAGCAGGCAGGAGAGGGAGAATCAGGCTCCGCACTGAGCAGGGAGCCCAATGTGGTACTCAATCCCAGGATCCTGGAATCACAACCTGGGCCGAAGGCAGATGCTTAACTAACTGAGCCACTCAGGCATCCCATGAATTTTATTCTTTAAAGCAGACATATTGAAAATTATTCTTTTAAAAATAATTTTCTTCAGAAAATATTTGCTAGGGCATTTTTTTTTAACTTCATACCCTGTGCATTCATTCTCTAAGGCTGCCATAACAAAATATCACATCCTGGGTAGCTTAAACAACACTTAATTTTCTCACAGTTTTAAAGGCTGGAATTCTAAAAGTGCCAACAGGTTTGTTGTCTCAGGAGGCCTCTCTCCTTGGCTTGCAGATGGCTGCCTTCTCTCTGAATCCTTACCTGATCTTTTCCTCTGTGCATGTACATGTCTGTGTCCTAATCTCCTTTTCTTATAAGAATGCCAGTCACACTGGATTAGGGTCCACCCTTATGATCTAATTTTACCTTAATTACCTCCATAAGGTCCTAGTTCTAAATACAGTCACATTCTGAGGTACTAGGGGTTAGGATTTCAACACATGAATTTGGGAGCAACACTATTTAGGTCATAACACCCTGAACACCAATTCTCTGCAATGTGGTGATTTGTACAGTCAAGTTAAGATGATTCATAAGAGCAGTGGATATTCCAACTGGATGAAGATACCTTTCTAATGCAATTTAAATTAAAAAAAAATTTAAATTACATTACTTCAAACCAAACCGTTAAAAGATATTCAGGAAAAAATACCACCTACCTAACAAATATTAGCTCTTATAATAGTGTTCCCTTAACTTTCAGCCAAGCTACCAGTTGACATGAATATTCTTGGCTTGGGTTAGTTCCTCTGCTTTTCATGGCAACAGTTGGATGTAGCATCTGCTGTTCTCATTCCAATCCAGACTCTTTAAAGAAAAGCCCTTGGGAGTGTGTATATTGTTTACTTTTTCAATCCTGCATGGCAACAGGATTTAGTGTCTCCCTCATTTTAAAAGCTCTTTTCCACGCCCCTCACAAGGCCCTCTAGGAGCAAAACATTTTCCACATATTCTACTTGTGTATCTTAGTAGCTGATTATACCCGTATGTTTGTTTCCAAAATACTACCCGTTACAACTTGCACAACTTGGAAGCTTGCATATCGGTTCATTATGCAAAAGTCTACATTTACACGAAAATCTGTCTCCCTTTTCCTGCAGGCATCAAGCTGCAGCGCCCTGCCCTTTCACGCCATTCATAGGGTTTGGAAGGGTAGGGCAGTGGCGGAGCACACACTCATACATCATTGCCATATCTGAAGAACTGGCTGGTCTTCACACTCTCCAAGGGAAATCATGTGTCTTCTTTAGAAAGCAAGGAGGGAAGCCCTACATCTCCTACTCTAAGAAATTCCTTTGGAGAACGGGATGATGCAGTAACCTGCCACATAGGATGAGACCATGCCTAGAAACAGTGGAAGCCAAACAAACATGTTAACAAAATCCTCTTTATTAACGGCACATCATTACATTAATTAACACAAAAGTGTAATAGGGTCCGGGGTCAAAGGAACGAGGCTGACACAAAAGCGAAGGTCAAGCAAAGCTTTTTTTGGTGCCAAACATCACAATCTTGCTGGCTAGCCAGGGTCACCTCTGGGGCGTGGGGGAGAAGGACCACACCTAACTTCTCAGGTTAGCTTTTTTTTTTTAAAAGATTTTATTTATTTGACAGAGAGAAACACAGCCAGAGGGGGAACACAAGCAGGGGGAGTGAGAGGGAGAAGCAGGCTTCCCGCTGAGCAGGGAGCCTGATGTGGGACTCAATCCCGTGTTTCCGGGATCATGACTTGAGCCGAAGGCAGTCGTTT
Organism: Spilogale gracilis; assembly: GCA_004023965.1. Taxonomy (NCBI): domain Eukaryota; kingdom Metazoa; phylum Chordata; class Mammalia; order Carnivora; family Mephitidae; genus Spilogale; species Spilogale gracilis. The sequence goes on from PITA01031768.1 coordinate 5,245, forward strand.
AACCAACTGAGCCACCCAGGCGACCCTCTCAGGTTAGTTTTTATAGGGCACCTCCCCTCCCCAAATCACAAACTGACTAGGGTCCTGAGTTAATTTACATTCCCATTGTATAGGCTTGCCTGAGTTAATTTGCACCTCCATGGTCTCCCATCTGAGCCCAAGTACTGGTGTTGGCACCACCCATTCTTAGTTTGCATCTAAATACCTCCCCGGGACACTCCTGGGTCTTGAGATCACCTTTGTTTTCCAGGGGCCATTTGTCCTAGCACCTGGAGCTGTTTTCTGAGTAAACAGGATGGCTGCTTGGATTTTAAAACAGGTCCTTACAAAGTGAATGTGCCAATGTTGACTGTGAATCCAAGAAATCTATTCTTATGTATTGTCAGTGTGATAAATGTAATATTTTTGAATTTAGCCTTAGTAAAAGTGCTTTCCTCCCTCCCCCCAGGGAAACTAGGAGACACCCTTTTCTTTAATAATGTAAACTATGTAACAGATTTTCCAACCATAATGCCTTGGCTCTTGTATACCCTGGAGTGTTTATAGGTGTGGCCAAATATTGATCTTTTCAGCCCTCAGGGTATCTGGATCCCAGAGTAGACAATGCAGGTGCCTCTGTTTCCTGCCATGCCCCTTAAAATAATTATAATGTTTGCTTTGTAATGTAATGTCAGTTATGATATAATAGGTAAAAAGTCCTGTTGAAAACGACCATATTTTCCTCCCCCCCTTTGTATGTCAGGAAGCTCTGAAATAAATCTGAAGTTCAACTGTAAATTATTATAGTTAGGATACTTTCATTTTCTTTTCTCCCTTTGCTCTAATTTTCTATTTTATTAAACTTATTTTGCATATCTTTTATGGAAATAAATTCCTCTAGAAAAAAATCATAAAAAATTTCCATTAGTGGTGTTAGAGAAGTTGAAATATAAAATGTAGGGTGGCTCAGTTGTTAAGTGTCTGCCCTCAGTTCAGGTCATGATCCCAGGGTCCCAGGATAGAACTTCTCATGAGACTCCCTGCTCAATAGGAAGCCTGCTTCTCCCTCTCCCACTCCCCTTGCTGTGTTCCCTCTCTCATTGTCTCTCTCTCTCTGTCAAACAAATAAATAAAATCTTAAAAAAATAAAGAAATATAAAATGTAACCATATAAACATTGCCCTGGATGCTTTATGTTATTTATCAATTCATGATCGTCCTAAAGAGAAAAATGATCTTTGATGAAAATCCCACACTAGACTGTAGTTAAGCACATGTCTTCCTATCCAATTCTCAGTTGTTTCTTCCACATGGTTATTTATTATATTGCTTAAAAAATATATTTAATGGCTCTTAACAATATTCAGTTGATATGTGCAGTGCATTATTGAATGGAAATAGTTAATAAGTGATGCTATACAGCAGTGGAAGCGATGGAGCATGTAGGGAGCTCTAAGATGAAGAAATTGAAATCATAACTGTAAGTTCTTTTAAAAATAATCTCTATAATTCTACTATAGCCCACCTTGAAAGAATCTCTCCTTTTCACCAAGTTATTATAGATAGCGTTACTGATAAAGATCTTGACATGTCAAAGAAATAATTGTTAGAAATAATTCCACCAGAGTCCAGAGTACCAAAAAATTCCTTAACTCCATTTCTCCTATTACTAGTACACAATAACACAGGGACACTATAAATCTGCCTAATGGCTACAAAACTCCAATCAAGAAAGGCGCAACTATTCCTGGTTTTGAGTTAATAAATGAACATTATGTGGTATGATAAAAAAGGAATGCTTTGCTAATATTTTTCAATATCTGGATGGTTTCACTCAGAGAAAAAAATAGTCTTTAAAAATGCACAGACTACATATTCTTAATAAAATAGTCCAGAGGGTGCCTGGGTGGCTCAGACGGTTAAGCCTCTGCCTTCAGCTCAGGTCATGATCTCAGGGTCCTGGGATCAAGTCCCACATCAGGGTCTCTGCTCAGCAGGGAGCCTGCTTCCCCTTCTTTCCCTGCCTGCCTCTCTGCCTATTTGTGCTCTCTCTGTTTGTCAAATAAATAAATAAAATATTTTTTTTTAAAAATAGAAATGGATAACAAAGAGTATGATGTTTTTACATATCAATAAGTGCTTGGGATTCAGATATTATGCACTAAAAGAAACCCATAGGCTTTAATAGTAAGCAGAGCTAGAGGCAAAATTGAAATTCAACAATTTAAAACTTTAATTAAGATATAAGTCTAAATAAAAGAATACTGTATCTCCAAATAAAGGTAGATGTCTAAGTCAGTATTTTATTTGAATGAATATATCATACCAAAAAATTCCATTAAGTTTTATTTGTGCTTGGCCCCTCTTCACATTGTGCTTATACTATTGATGAGAACATAAATCTCAACAAGATTTATAAAGTCATCACTTTCCTTTCAACTGTTCAAACTAACATAATACTGAACACTAGTATCATTTTGGACGTTGGGAAAATTACCTAACTTTTCTAGCCCTTAGTTTTCTTTCTTTTTTTCTTTTTTTTTAAATATTTTATTTATTTATTTATTTGCTTGCCAGAGAAAGAGAGTATACGCAGGTGGAGTGGCAGGCAGAGAGAGAAGCAGGCTCCCTGCTGAGCAAGGAGCCTGATGCAGGACTTCATCCCAGGACCTGGGGATCATGACCTGAGCTAAAGACAGGTGCTTAACTAACTGAGCCACCCAGGTGTCCTTCTAGCCCTTAGTTTTCTATCTGTGTAATGGAAATAATAGTACCTACTTCATAGAATGTTTTGAGAAGTTAATAAAATCACATATATAAGACAATGACGAGAGTCTGACATAAACTAAATATCCAATGTTAGCTGCTAATGTTTTATGAAAATGATCTTTACCATTATTTTCCTGCCACTTGGTAGCCTTGGTAGGTAGCCTTACATTTAAAATCATTTTTTGGTAGCCTTACACTTAAAACCATTTCAGGGGCACCTGGGTGGCCCAGTTGGTTAAACAAATGCTTCTAGTTCAGGTCGTGATCCTGGAGTCCCATGATTGAGTCCTGCATCAGGCTCCCAGCTCAGTGGGGAGTCTGCTTCTCCCTCTGACCCTCCCCTCTCTTGTGCTTTCAAATAAATAAATAAAATCTTAAAAATAAGTAAATAAAACCATCTCAGATCCCAGTTTCTTCCAACATTTTCTTTTTGTGTAATTTTAGTCATGGATACTCTCAGTAATACCCAAATGATGATGTTGATGACAATAGAGGATAATGAGGACAATAAAAACAAAGTCCCCCAAAACTTATGAATGATCATGTGAGTTTGGGCGATTCTTATATGGTTTATAGTGAAAAAATCCAGGAATGCTTCAACCTAGTCTTTGTCTAGTTGTTTCTTCTCACATGCTTTCCACATAGAAGAAATATTCATAAAGATCCAGGGAAAATGGCAAAAACAGTTACCAGTTTATTATTAGCTGGTCCCTTACTTAAATTCCAATGCAGAGATCTCTGGTTAGCTGTATGAATGAATGTGACCCGGTGAAAAAGAGTACTGATAAAGTCCGGTGGCGACCACTTCCCCAAAAAGAACCAAGGATGCTCAGAATAATGCAAATCACACAGCAAGGTTTATTTCCAACTAGCTGGGGTCCAAGTATCTTCCCAGTGCAGCAGGTTTCAACAAGGACCCCAATGCTAGAGTCTAGGGTTTTTTGTTTTTTTGTTTTTTAAAGATTTTATTTATTTGACAGAGAGAAACACAGCCAGAGAGGGAACACAAGCAGGGGGAGTGAGAGAGGGAGAAGCAGACTTCCTGCGGAGCAGGGAGCCTGATGTGGGGCTTGATCCTGGGTCTCCAGGATCATGACCTGAGCCAAAGGCAGTTGCTTAACCAACTGAGCCACCCAGGCGCCCCTAGAGTCTAGGGGTTTATATGCATTTCAAACAGCAAGCATAAGTCACACAGTTCACAAATCAACCGCCCATTCTTAGTTTGCATCTAAATACTTCCCTGGGACCCTCCCTGGATGGGTGATTGAGGGGTTTAACTGGTGGGCGTCTCCCCCAACCTGGCTCGCCTTTGTTTTCCAGGGGCCATTTATCCATAACACCTGGAGCTGTTTTTATGAGTAAACAGGATGGCGGCTTGGATTCCAAACCTGGACCTTACAGTATTTTAAGTACTTTTTCCACTAGTTTAAGTATAAATCCATATTTTAGTGTCTTACTAACTTCAGGTCGACCACTTGGTACAAAGGACTAAAGAGGTGAAAATGTTTGTGGTTGCCAAGAAGGGCAAAGAAAGAGTAGGATTACTAGGATTACCTTTGGAGAAGACCCATCAACACTTTCTCTGGCTCTTGCTTCATGGTACAAGAGGAAGAAAGGAGATTCATAATTAAGTGCAGGACCTTATATACCATATACCCCATCTAGAGTTAAATGTGGTCCCACAACGTTTAAGATTTGGCTCCTGTTAGATGAATATTCTCTAGGAAGCTTAGCATTTCATTAGAAGAAGGAAGAAGAGATCCTTCTCTATGCTTTTTCCCAAACAGTGGTTCAAGAGCCTTTTGAGCTGACAAAGAGATAGCTCTGTAAACGCAACAAGAAATAATAATTGCTCAAAAATGTCTGAAAAATAATAATGAAATTTTGAGTTCTTGCTTTTAAACACTCTAAAAAAAATTTTGTTTTTAGGACCTAACTAGAAAGGCCTAACATTTTTGAAATTTTATCTCTTCCTGAAAATGAGAACTCTGGATAATAGAAATGAATAATTTTTTTAAAAGATCACAAACAGGCAGAGAGGCAGGCAGAGAAAGAGGGGGAAGCAGGCTCCCACTGAGCAGAGAGTCTGATGTGGGACTCGATCCCAAGACCCTGAGATCATGACCTGAGCCAAAGGCAGAAGCTTAACCCTCTGAGCCACCCAGGCACCCCTCTAATCTTTTTTTTTGTTTTGTATTGAACAATTGGATATGTTTTTGAAAAGTCCTACAGACTGCAAGACAAAATAACAAAAGGATTGACCCAAGATTTTGTTTAATCACAGAAAGTAAGGAGAGAAACTTGTTGCCCATTTTTGAGTTGATCCTTGTTGGAGTTGAATCACAACAGCTTGTGAATGTTTCACGGATTCCTGAAAATACCAGTTATATTTCAATGGTTCAGTTTTAAACTAGTTTTATATTATAAAAAGGAAATAAAATTGGCTCAGATTCCTTCATTCATTCATCCATTCAAGATCTGACTCTCAGGAAGATAGAATCTATGGAGCAGAGAGTTATTATATAATGAGGTAATTAATGCAATATAGATGTTAAAGAAGGTATTTGGGAGTAGAGAAGAGGGAGCAAGTCACTCTGCCTCAGGGAAAGGGAAGGAGGTGTGGGAAGGATTCAAGGAGAAGATGGAAAAGCTGTTTTCAGTATGACTAAGAGAACCAGGTGGACGAGGCATGGTACGAGGTGTGGCAGAGGTGGAGGAAAGGACATTCTAGGTGGAAGGAAAATTGCATACATGCATGGAAGCATGGCAAAATATACATGTTTGGAAAGTTGACAATCCTTTTTTAGAAATCATAAGAGAAATAAAAAAAATATATGGGAGAGAATGCAGGAAGGTGAAGCTAGAAAATTGAGCAGTAAATAGGTGGTGAAAATAAGGCACAGTAAGGAGTTTGAAACTGAGTCTCATGATTTCTGAAGGGGTAATTTGTGGTAGTTATTTTAAAAGTGCATTTTAGATTTTTTTTTCAAATTTATTCATTTGAGAGAGCATGCACATGAGCCGGGGTTGGGGGATGTGAGGAGGGGGAGAAGCAGATTCCCCACTGACCAGGGAACCTGATGTGGGCTCAATTAGTGGACCCCAGGATCATTACCTGAGCCAAAGGCAGACACTTAACCATCTGAGCCACCCAGGTGCCTCTGAATAGTGTATTTGAAAAGAAAGATTAGGAAAGAAGCCATTGTAAAAATTAGCGTGCAACTGAACATTGGCAATGGAAATAGAAGGAGATGTTTAGGAGATTTAAAAAAGCAAACAAACACATGTTAGCAGAACAGATTAGATGTTGAGGATGGAGTTGAAGGAATCATCCAAGATGAAGCCCTGGTATGAGGTTAATGAATTATAGAGATGTAGGGAAGATACAATTAGTGGAGAAATCTACAAGCTCAGCAATGAGTTGGGGGTGCTTCTGGGACAAGCAGGTGAAGCTCTTTTATTGTCATTTAGGTAGAATCTGTGGCCAAGAGAGAGGTTTGGGCAAGAGATAAAGATTCACTAATCATTGCCACTCAGTTGGCAGTCTGGCATATGGAATAAGAAAAGAAGACCAGAGAGAAAATGTAGACAGGCAAGAAGTGACTCACTCTCATTGCATAATAACTGAGTCATCAGATGGGATATCAGGTCTGATTATTTACTGATTGTACTTTAAAAAGACCTGGGCAAGGCTAGATTGCCTCAAAAGGCAAGGAGTGATCTCCTTAGTGGCCCTCTGGCAAGGGTGGAGAAGTTGTTTCCTGGTCATTTTTTTCCCCTTTGAATTCAATGCTTCCACTTCTCCCATACCTGGTCTCTCTACATAAGCCTCTTTTCCAATCCATCCTATACATCATTTCCAAATGAATCTTTATATAAACACCTCCTTGCCTCTTCCAATGGTTCTATAGACTGCAAAGCAAAATAACAAAAAGACTAACTCAAGATTTTCCTTATTTTAACCACAGAAAATAAGAAAATACACTTCTCAAAAGTGGTCAAGCAATGCATTTCAAACATTTTGCAGAAATGGCAATGCTACACTGTGAAAGAAGCCAAGCTTTGGAGTTAGACTCAATCTGAACTCGGCCCATATGAATAGCACTAGGTACAACCATATGCAACCTCCTGCTTTATAGTCTAAAAATGGCTGGATATCAGCAATTTCATATGTTTCAACCTAATAACTTTATGCGTCAGGGCTCACTAGTGAATGAAGTTAATCTCTCAGAATTTGATTCCCATTTTCCACATATGTGCACAGAGCCAGTGAGCCTTAATTGTCCCAAAGATGCATTCCCAGGTCATTACATTGAGAGAAAATGAAAGATGGCTTTAACCAATCTAATTATCAATTCCTTCTTCCTTTGGTAGAAAAATTTCTTCACTTTGGGTCAAGGCAGAATGTCAGGAGCTAAAGAAAGTATTTTGAGCTCAACAAACTTAACTTGATGGATCCATGTATTTAAATTTTTCTGTTTGAGACTGGAAATAGAGAAGTTTTCTCTTTCATTTTTCCATGGTGTATTACTGATCACCTATTCTTTCTTCAGGCTTTTCTGAGGGACAAATTATTTCTTTAGAAACATGGGTGAGTATAATTATTCAGACCTGAGAACCATCCTCTTTCTTCAAAATGATTTTGCCTATTTTTTATCTCATTCCCTAATTTGGATTTCATGATTTAACTCTCAGAGGTCAACCTCGGTTCCAAGTTCTTGGGCATAGCTCATTATGCTCTTATGTACAGTTTACATGTGTGGTTCTTGAACATATTTACAGCAGGAGTTCTGATGGGGACAGGAAGAGGGAAGGAGAAAACATCATCATGTAAAACACACAAGAGGAACTGCTCTCCTTGAAGTAGGAGGACTGGGAGAACAGAGAGCCCCCAGACCCACCTCCCTCTTGCCCATGATGTACCCAGAGCTCCAAAGAACACAGCATAAATTCCACAGTAATATTTGAGAAGCTTTCAGTTTATCCTTTTGATTTAATTTCTACTAGGTGCATGTGTATGTGTGTGCATGTGTATATGTATAAGTGTGTTCATGTGTGTTTCCCATATTAGTAACTGGTAAGCAGAATCCATTGATAAAACAATGCTCCATCTAATGTCATTTTAAAGAAGTATTATGATAAATTGGAGGGCTATTAATGATGGAAATACTTAATAATTTTAAAGGTGAGAAAACCAGAGTATTAATTAATTTTGAAATTTTACATAGTTACTATTCATTGAACTCTCCAAAACAGTGTTCTCTCCAACTCAATACAGACTGTAGCTATTGTTTACTGGTTGATTTTAAGTTGTCATGCAACTATATTCACTGATGTAGGAACTTATAAATATGGGCTTTTATAGTGATTGTTCTTAATCTTGTATGGGTTATGGGCTTCTTGAGGATCTAGATAAAAACTAAGAACATTTCTCTCCAGAAAAAAATTTGCATGGCCACAAAACTCAAAAACAAATTTTACAGTTTAAGGAGGTGACAAAACGTCTGACATACTTTATGAGATATTAAGAGGTCCTTTCTATAGTAAGGAATATCTGTGTATTAATTGACAAAGATTTCATGGTAAGAGGGAAGGAAAGAAAACAGCTTCTAATTGTACCCTTGAAGTTATTGATGCATTAAATGTTGGTTTAAACTTCAATTATTGTATTAGTAGAAAGTGCTAGGTTATGCTGTATTAACAAACAATACCCACATCTCAGTGGCTTGGCATGGAAAATTTCTCATTCACCTGTGTAATGTTGGTTTATACATGGCTTTGGTGATTGCTGTCACTCATACAGGCTGATGGGGCACCACTATCCAGGCAATGTTTTCTAATCATTGAGATAGGAAAAGCCAGTGTGGTTTATCACACACTGACCTATCAGTGTAGAATGACACGTATACATTCTTCTCAGATTTCATCAGCCAAGTTAAGGATACTCCATATGTGACTTTAAGAGGTAGGGAAAGGAAGGAGGAAAATGAGAAATAACGAATATTCTTCTTGTCTTCGTTTTAAGAGTTAGTTCTAGGTTCTATTCACTACTTTTTAGTTTTTTGTGTGTTTTGTTTGTTTGTTTGTTTTAAAGATTTTGTTTATTTGACAGATAGAAACACAGTCAGAGAGGGAACACAACCAGGGGGAGTGAGAGAGGGAGAAGCAGGCTTCCCGCTGAGCAGAGAGCCCGATGTGGGACTCGATCCTGGGTCTCCGGAATCATGACCTTAGCCGAAGGCAGTTGCTTAACCAAATGAGCCACCCAGGTGCCCATACTTCTTAGTTTTTATAAACATGATCATCTGTCGGGGAGTCAAGATGGCGGAAGGCCAGGTGACCACATTTCGGGGAGTTCCCTGAAGAGAGCTGAATTCCAGCAAAAAAAAAACACTACAAGACCACCGTGAACATCCATGAAATCAGCCTGAAATGTGATATTTCGCACTTCTGGACCACCATGGGAGATAAGGACCATCGGCAAAAAGGTAGAAACAAATAAGAGGGTCTGGAGGCTTGCCCCCAGAGACAGGGGAGTGGGGGAGGAAGCCCGCAGAGCTGAACCATTGAAAGAAAATACCCCAAAACGAAAGTGCTCTGTGAGTGAGGAATAACAGCAGATTACAGTCTGAATCAGGGTGAGACAGAAACGGGAACACAGCGGAGCCCGCGGCAAGGCAAGGAGACTTTTTAAAATATTTTTCTCCGCCGCTGGCGCCGCCGCTGCCGCCACAGCTGCTGAGAGAGCGGCGGGCGTGGATTCTATTTTTACGCCGCTGCCTTTCT
>PITA01031769.1:0-14774 GCA_004023965.1 Spilogale gracilis
CTTTTGTCTCCTTTGCCTTTGGAGACGTGTCTTGAAAGAAGTTGCTGTGGCCGATGTCAAAGAGGTTACTGCCTATGTTCTCTTCCAGGATTTTGATGGATTCCTGCCTCACGTTGAGGTCTTTCATCCATTTTGAGTTTGCCTTTGTGTGTGGTGTAAGAGAATGGTCTAGTTTCATTCTTCTATACATAGCTGTCCAGTTTTCCCAGCACTATTTATTGAAGAGACTGTCTTTTTTCCACTGGATATTTTTTCCTGCTTTGTCAAAGATGATTTGACCATAGATCTGTGGGTCCATATGTGGGCTCTCCACTCTGTTCCATTGGTCTATTTCTCTGTTTTTGTGCCAGTACCATGCTGTCTTGGTAATCACAGCTTTGTAATAAAGCCTGAAGTCAGGTAATGAGATGCCCCCAGCTTTCCTTTTCTTCTTCAGCAATTCCTTAGCGATTCGGGGTCTTTTTTGGTTCCATATAAATTTTAGAATTGTTTGTTCCAACGTTTTGAAGAATGTTGGTGGGATTTTGATCAGATGGCATTGAAAGTATAGATTGTTCTGGGCAGTATAGACATTTTGACAATGTTTATTCTTCCGATCCATGAGCATGGAATGCTCTTCCATCTTTTTGTGTCTTCTTCAATTTCTTTCATGAATGTTCTGTAGTTCCTCGAGTACAGATCCTTGACTTCTTTGTTTAGGTTTATTCCTAAGTATCTTATAGTTTTTGGTGCTATAGTAAATGGAATCGATTCTCTGATTTCCCTTTCTATTTTTTTGTTGTTAGTGTATAAGAACGCAACTGATTTCTGTGCATTGATTTTGCATCCTGCCACATTACCGAATTGTTGTATGAGTTCTAGTAGTTTGGGGGTAGAGTCTTTGGGTTTTCCACATAGAGTATCATGTCATCTGTAAAGAGCGAGAGTTTGACTTCCTCTTTGTCAAGCTGGATACCTTTTATTTCTTTCTGTTGCCTGATTGCTGTTGCTAGGACTTCTAACACTATGTTGAACAGTAGTAGTGAGAGTGGGCATCCTTGCCTTGTTCCTGATCTCAGAGGAAAGGCTGTCAGTTTTTCCCCATTGAGGATGATATTCGCTGTGGTTTTTTCGTAGATAGATTTTATGAGGTTGAGGAATGTTCCGTCTATCCCTATACTTTGAAGAGCTTTGATCAGGAACTGATGTTGTATTTTGTCAAATGCCTTTTCTGCATCAATTGAGAGTACCATGTGGTTTTTCTCTCTTCTCTTATTGATTTGTTCTATCACGTTGATTGATTTGCAAGTGTTGAACCACCCTTGTATCCCTGGTATAAAACCCACCTTGTCATGGTGGATAATCTTTTTAATGTATTGTTGGATCCTGTTGCCAAGGATCTTGTTGAGAATCTTGGCATCCGTATTCATCAGCAATATTGGTCTGAAGTTCTCGTTTTTGATAGGGTCTTTGTCTGGTTTGGGGATTAGTGTGATGCTGACTTCATAGAAAGAGTCTGGAAGTTTTCCTTCCATTTCTATTTTTTGAAAGAGCTTCAGGAGTGTAGGTGTTATTTCTTCCTTGAATGTTTGGTAGAATTCCCCAGGGAATCCGTCTGGGCCTGGACTCTTGTTTTTGGGGAGGTTTTTGATCACTGCTTCGATCTCGTTACTAGATATAGGTCTATTCAGATTGTCAATGTCTTCCTGTTTCAGTCTTGGTAGTTTATAGGTTTCTAGGAATGTATCCATCTCTTCTAGGTTGTTAAACATATTGGCATATAATTGTTGATAATAATTTTTGATGATTGTTTCTATTTCCTCGGTGTTAGTCATGATCTCTCCCCTTTCATTCATGATTTTATTAATTTGGGTCTTCTCCCTTTTCTTTTGGATTACTTTGGCCAGTGGTTTATCAATCTTATGGGTTCTTTCAAAGAACCAGCTTCTAGTTTCGTTGATGCGTTCTACTGTATCTCTAGTTTCTGATTCATTCATCTCTGCTCTAATCCTTATTATTTCCCGCCTTGTGTGGGGGGGTTGGTTTAATTTCTTGTTTATTTTCCAGTTCTTTAAGGTGTAATGAAAGTTGGTGTATTCGGGATTTTTCAATTTTTTTGAGTGAGGCTTGGAATGCTATGAATTTCCCCCTTAGGACTGCCTTTGCTGTATCCCATAGGTTTTGGATCGATGTATCTTCATTTTCATTGGTTTCAATGAAGTGTTTCAGTTCTTCTTTGATTTCTTGGTTGATCCACATATTCTTGAGCAGGATCATCTTTAGTTTCCAAGTGTTTGATTTTCTCCTGAACTTTTTATGGTGGTTGAGTTCCAGTTTCATGGCATTGTGGTCAGAGAATATGCAGGGAATAATTTCAATCTTCTGGTATCGGTTGAGCCCGATTTGTGACCTAGTCTATGGTCTATTCTGGAGAAAGTTCCATGTGCACTCGAGAAGAATGAGTATTCTGCTGTTTTAGATGTGGTTTTAAGAGGTACTCCAGAAAGCCCACTGCCCCAGCCTCCTTCATACTCATTAGATAACACTCTTTTCTCCTCAGAGTGAAAAGTTCAAATGCAGAGAGCCCCAGATGAAGCAGCACATTGTCTTGAATTCTCTCAAAGGTACTCATGCTGCCTCTTTTACTCTTTTTTTAATTCTTATTTTTTAAAGATTTTTATCATTTATTTGACAGAGAAAGGCACAGTGACGGAGGAACACAGCAGGGGGAATGGGAGAAGGACAAGCACTCTTCCTGCTGAGCAAGGGACCCCCATGTAGGGTTCCATCTGAAGACCCTGGGATCATGACCTGGGCCATATAGGCACCCCTACCTCTTTTATTCTTAACTGAAAATCTTCCTACAATGAAGGTAATAGTGCCTACAGTCAGGTAAGAGATAGAGGAATCACTAAGGAATGTGCAAAAGACACTAAGGTAAGGAACACACTCAGCAATGTTGCCTTAAACAAGCTCAATAGCGGTTAACAATTTATACAGAATTTCTGTCCTTTTTGTGGTCCATTATTGAGATGGACTGGGCACTTATCCACATATGGATATCCAGGTTTGGAAAAAAAGTCTCAGAAATCAGCCAAGCACCATCTTGCCATGGTTCAAAATAGGAAAATGCAGAAACAGGCCAGATATCTACCAATGAGCCTATTAACAGCAGAAGTCCACTTATAATACACAGTGAAGCACAGAATTTGTTCAAGTATCTTCACCACATTTTTGGCCTGGGTACACTTATAAAGGGCTCAAGTATGTCTAAGGTCAGGCAGTAGGAAACCAAAGTCAAGTATAAGACAAAACCAGCTACATAATTTGTAGGTCCCCATTACAAAATTAAATGTGAGACCCTTGTTCAAAAATTTTTTTCTTTTGTTTCATTTTCTTTATTTTTTTAATTATGTTAGTCATCATACAGTACATCATTAGTTTTTGATGTAGTGTTCCAAGATTCATTGTTTATGTATTACACCTAGTGCTCCATGCAAGATGTGCCCTCCTTAATACCCACCACCAGGCTCACCCATCTCCTCACCTCCCTCCCCTCTAAAACCCTCAGTTTGTTTCTCGGAGTCCAGTCTCTCATGGTTCATCTCCCCCTCTGATTTCTCCCCTTCAGTTTTCCTTTCTTTCTAATTCCCTCCATGTTACTCCTTTTGTTCCACAGGTATGTGAAACCATATGATAATTGACTTTCTTTTCTTGACTTATTTCACTCAGCATAAACTCCTCCAGTCCCATGCATGTTGATACAAAAGTTGGGTATTCATCCTTTCTTATGGCTGAGTAATATTCCACTGTATATGTGGACAACATCGTATTTACCCCAAAAATATAGATGAGGTGAAGGGCCATAGGTACCCCAATGTTCATAGCAGCAATGTCCACAATAGCCAAAATATAAAAAGAGCTGAGGTGCCCTTCAACAGACAAATGGATAGAGACGATGCTGTCCTTGTTCAAAAATTATTAAGAATTTCAAGACAATGACAGCAGAAAATTAAGCCAGCCATAGGGTTCTTCTGAGCATATTGCTCTGTTGGATCGCATAAGACTCATGCTCATGAAGTGGATTCTGGTGCAACATATGGGTTTTTAAAGGAGATGCCTCTGAACAAGTTCATATAACAGACACGTGTTTTTCCTTCGATCATCTATTTGCAGTGAATCACAGTGTGGAAGGGCCATGAGGAGGAGCAAACTACAAAGCAAAACCAAAAAACAAACAAAAAACCCCACACTGTGTTGTCATCATTGGATTTTTAGTATTTGGTGTTTTTTTTATTGTTGTTGTTCCTCAATCCTTAAATAGGATTTTTTTGAAGAAGGTAGGGAGAAGATCAAATACTTTTGACAGGAGTTAAGTTTGAACTCAGGTACCTGGCCCACGACCCCTCCTGAGAGGAGGAAAAAGCTCCATTTTTGCACACCTTAGGAATTAATCACTATACTGCATTAACAATCCTAGATTCAACTACAGTTAAACTGCAATGCTCAAATAACTTATGGCCTTCACATGGCATACTAAATAATTCATACCATTGTTTCTCTCAGAGGAAAAAAAGGCCTTGAGATACTGAACCTGCCACTGGTTCCTGTGAAATCTTTTTATTTTTTTATAATTTTTAATTTTTTTATTAACATATAATGTATTATTTGTTTCAAGAGTACAGGTCTGTGATTCATCAGTCTTATAGCACTCACTGTAGCACATACCCTCCCCAATGTCCATCTCCTGTGAAATCTTGGTAAAAACAGTAAAGGCTTTGGTTCTCTTTCTGAGAGGAAGATCCCCAGTCCCAAACAGAGTCCCATATGATTTGGAGGCAGTAAGCAGCCTGGTCCTACCAGGAAGACATGGCATACAATGTTATAGGGAGAAATAGATCTATTTCTTAAAAGGTCAAGGTCAAAGATTTTATCCCAAGTGTGTCCATTAACTTTGATTTTATATAATCATAGAATGAATACAAACCTGGCTTCAGACTGAGCCCTGACCTTGGTGAGCAATCTTATAGCTCTAAAACTAACCATAGTAAGATTTCTGAAAGGATAGATGAATCAGTATGATTTATTCTACTATATCTCCAGCCAAGATCTCTTTCCTGAGCTTCATACCTATCTACCAACCTGTATACCAAGCTCCACCTGGATTTTCCAGGGAAACCTTAAACTCAACATGTCTAGTATGAAACTTCTCTTCCTTTCCAGTCCTTACCCCATTCTTGAATCAATTATTAACCTTTTTATCCTGCTTCCATCCAGTAGTACAATGTAAGTCCTTGGAGTTATGCTTGAATCTTCCTTTTCTCATTGCCAATCCCTTGGGGCTAAGCTGAGACTAGTGGGAGAAGTTAGGAATTAGGGGATGAGTAATATAAGTTATTCCCCAAAAGACATGCCAATACTGAGCCAAAAAAATAATTCCAAAATGTGTTGTCAATCCATATGGTGTGTGATGTGGGTAAATCAATAGGAGAACTGTAATAACTGAAGTACAGGACTAAATGGAGAGCAAAGAACCTGTGGCAATAAAAGCAAGAAACAGGAAATATCATCAAAAACAGAACTGGCTTCAAATCCCAACAACACTGTTGACCAGTGTTTTTACTTTTCCTTGTTCATTAATTAGGACACAGGTCAGCAAAATTTTTCTTTCCTTGTTTTGTTTTTGTAAGGGGCCACATAACAAATATTTTAGGTTTTGCAGGCCAGTCTCTGTAGCAACTATTTAACTCTCTAACTGTAGCATGAAAGTAGTCATTGGGACATTATGTAAACGTTTGGGTGTGGCTGTGTTCCAATCAAACTTTATTTACAAAAACGGGTGGCAGGTCATTTTTGACCCACTGGCTATAATTTGGCAAGCCCTGCAGTAGCCTCCATGGTAACAAATTAACTCTCTAATCTTAGAGATTGAACATAAAGTTTATTTCTTGCTCATATTCTACACATGACAGGTGGGGATATCTTCCTCCACCTTGTACATATTATCAATGTGGAACAAGTGTATCATAGGGACACAAAAGGGACAAAGAACTCTGGAGGATCCCATTAGTACAGGAAGTAGTTTACATATTTTTAGTGCATATCCCATTGGCCAAAACCTAAGCTCATGCCCCAAATCCACTGGAAGGGAGGCTAGATAATGTAATGAAGTATATTAGTATTTGGTGAGCAACTCAGTCATTCCCATATGAAGCAACAATAATTTCAGTCTTGTATAGTTATTAGGATAAAATATGTATAAAACATTTAGCACAGGGGCACCTGGGTGGCTCAGTTGGCTAAACAACTGCCTTCGGCTCAGTTCATGATCCTGGTATCCCGGGATGGAGTCCCACATCAGGCTCCCTCCTTGGCAGGGTATGCTTCTCCTTCTGACCTTCCCATTCTCGTGCTCTTTCTCTCTCTCTTTTTACCTCTCTCAAATAAATAAATAAAATCTTAAAAAATAAAACCATTTAGCACAGTGCCTCACACATAAGCAGGACTCAATAAATTTTCAATTGTTCCCAACCCCTCCCTTCTAATCATTCCACTCTTTGGCATGCTATAAAATGCCCTTCACACTCAGACATCCACTTGCCTTTTCTTATTGTTTCCTCTACTCTTCCCTCTTTATTATTTCCACCATACTAATACATTTTCAGTTATCTTTCGTATTTCCAGTTATCTTTTAAATTTCCTTCATTTAACTTTTCCAGGCAGAGCACTTGGGCCCCTCCCTTTGTACCACCACACTTACTACAAACCATGAGTGATGAGCATGCTGTAATGCCCTTAATTTTACATGTATGCCTCTTCAATCAGACTGTAAGCCCCATGAAGACAGAGCAATGCCATATTCTTGTCTGTGCCTTAGTATTGACCATACAGTCTTAAATATTGACTGACAATCCATAAATGTTCATTATAATCAACTGGTTGATCTTAATGGTAGGAATTTCAGGTCCTAGATAGCCTATACTCATAGTAGGGGCAACTTGAGACACGTGAAGAGCTTTTCTTGTTTATGTTGGCTATAGCTCCAGTGCCTTATTGGTAGCTCCACAAAATGAGGTTTGGCATAGAGGAAGCACTTAAAAGTTTGCTAAAGCCTACAGAGAAGAGAAAAGCAAAAAAAGATTGTTTTTGTTTGTTTGTTTGTTTTTATGAAATCCTCTCCAGTGAGGGGAAGAGTTGACTAACCTCAAGCAAAACAATTGGTATGAATAGCGTATATGCCCTAGAGCATATTCATTGTCATTTCAGAATGGATCCATAAAGAATACTTGTGAAACTACATTGAGTCAGCCATCTGTAGCTCAGGATCAAGTGACCCTGGCACCTGGGACTTCTCACTGCTGAGTGCTGAGCATTTCTATTTAGAGAGACTCCCAGAGCAGCATCAGTACCATCTATCTTTCTATACCTCTTGTTCTCAGTGCAAATCAACAACAACAAAAAAATACTGATTAAAAAAAAACAACAACCCTACATATCCCTACGTATCCTAGTCTGGCTTCGGTTTCTTAGCTCACCTTTTCTGAAGCCATATTCAAATAGAGCCTTTTATTTTTTTAATCATGATTGCATGCAGTACTTCTCTATCATTTTATTTTTATTTTTGTTTTCAGGGGTAGAATTTAGTGATATATCACTTACATATAACACCTAGTGCTCATAACAAGTGACCTTCTTAATACACATCACCCATTTAGCCCATCCTCCCCACCCACCTCCTTCCATCAACCCTCAATTTGTGCTTTATCATCAAGAGTCTCTTATGGTTTGCCTCCCCCTCTCTCTTTTTTCCCTTTCGAAAACAGTCACCTGTTTTGTTTCTTAAATTCCACATATGAGTGAAATCACATACATAGTTTTTGTCTTTCTCTGACTGAATTATTTTACTTAGCATAAAACTTTCCAGCTCCATCCATGTCATTGCAACTGGCAAGATTTCATTCTTTCAGGTGACTGAGTAATATTCCATTATGTGTGTGTGTGTGTGTGTGTGTGTGTGTGTGTGTGTGTTTCTGGATTTTCTGTTTTGTGCCATTGATCTGTGTGTCTGTTTTGTGCCAGTCTATTTTGTCCTAAATAAATATTGCTACTCCAGCTTTCTTTTGACATCAGTTTGCATGATAGATGTTTCTGCATCCCCTCACTTTCAATCTTCAGATGTCTTTAGTTCTACAATGAGTCTTCTGTGGGCATCATATAAATGGATGCTGTTTTTTTTTATCGATTCTGATATCCTATGTCTTTTGATTGGCGTACTTAGTCCCTTTATCTTTAGAGTGATTATTGAAAGATAGGAATTTAGTGCCATTGTGTTACTTGTAAAGATGGTGTTTCTGGTGATGTTCTCTGTTTTTTTTCTATCTTTGTTGCTTTTGGTCTTTTTTCCCCCACTCAAAGAGTCCCCTTAAATATTTCTTGCAGGACTGGTTTAGTGGTCATGAACTCCTTTAGTGTTTAATTGCCTGGGAAACTCTTTATCCTTCCTTCTATCATTTTTTAAGGTTATTTATTTATCTATTTAGTTGAGAGAGAGAGAGAGAGAGAGAGAGAGAGAGAGAGAGAGAGTGAACAAGTAGGGGGGAGGGGCAGGAGGAGAGGGAGAAGCAGATTCCCTGCTGACATAAGCCCAGATCTCAGGACCCCGAGATCATGACCTGAGCTGAAGTCAGATGCCCAACTGACTGAGCCATACAGGCACCCCTATTGCTCCTTCTAGTCTTAATGACAGCCTTGCTGGATGGAGTATTCTTGGCTATAGATTTTTCCCATTTGGCACTTTGATTATATCATATCACTCTCTTCTGGCTTGCAGTTCCTGCTGAAAAATCTCCTGCTAGCTTTATGGGTTTTCCATTATCATTTATTGTCTCCTTTGTCTTGCTACTTTAAAACTTTTTTTTCTACCACTATATTTTGCAAATTTAACTACCATATGTTTTGGTGTGGATCTGCTTTTTTTTTTATTTTTATGGGGGTTTTCTGTGTCTCCCAAATCTGGATATCTATTTCCTTCCCCAGATTAGTGATGTTTTTAACTATTATTTCTTCAAATAAATTTCCTGCCCCTTTTTCTTTTTCTTCTTCTGAGACTCTGATAATATGACTGTTACTACATTTGATGGAGCCAGTGTGTTTCCTAAGTCTATTCTCACTTTGCCTAATTATTTTTTCTCTCTTTTGTTCAGGTGGATTACTTTCCATTACTCAGCCTTTTAGGTCTTGTTTCTTTCCTCTGCTTCTTCCAGCCTGCTACTGCTCATTCCATCAAGTGTGTGTCTCATTTTGTTTAGTAAGCCCTTATCTCTGCTATGTTATTCTTTATCTCTCTGTTAACGGTCCCACTCATGTCTTCCACACTTAAGTCTACTGAGTATCCTTATGATCATTACCTTAAATTCTCTATTAGGCATGTCACATATATGTTTTGCTCAGATCTCTGACTGTGGCTTTGTCTCATATGTCCTTTTGGGATAAATTTATCTGTCTTATTTTGTTTAAGTCTCTGTGCCTTTTTCTATGTGTTAGGAAAGTCAGCTATGACTCCTGTTCTTGAGGGTAATGACCTTATGAAAAAGACGTCCTGTAGTGCTCTAATGTGTAGTGTCTCCTCTTCCCCAAGAGCCTGGCTCTTCCAGGAGTGTCTCCAATGTGTGTTGCATATGTTCTACTGTTTTTTCCTGGCTGCTTTATCCTTCAGGCCAGTTGTCTGCAGACACTCTCTTTGCCTATGGTGGGTAGTATTTGGTCCCTGGCCTAAAGGTGGCACCTTTTAACTAGGTGTGCTCTGGTCTGTTTGTGAAAAGACACCTGTCATCATTACTGTCAGAACCAATGCTCTGAAAACTTCTGCCTTGGGAGATTCAGTGTAGGCATGGGCAGGGGTTTGGGCCAGTCTTCTGAGGGAGGAAGATTGCTTTGCTGGGACTGAGGCAAGAGTGACCGGGATTGACAGTTCCACCAGCGCACAGGTAGGAGAGGCTTGGTGTAAACAAGTTAGGTAGCAACTGTGGGCACTGATTTGATTCTTGCAGGTGATCTTGTGCTTATGCTGAGGGACAGGGGAGGCAAATGGTGCCTTCCACTTCTTTTGTTCCTGGAGGGTTTCTCCATGAATACTGTCTCTCTGGTATGTGCTCCAGGATGAGCAAATAACCTCCCCACTGTGTATCACAGATACTCTTCTGATCACAATTTCCATCATAAATGTCCATGGTTTACTTTCCTGCCTTTTCTCCAAGAGCAAACAGTGTCTTCCAGGCTCTACCCAAGTCACACCCACTGACCTTTAAAACTCTAGACATTAAGTCCTGCTAGTTTCAAGCTCATGAAATTCAGCCTCTCTCTTTCCAAACTAATTACTATGGTGATTCGTTCTCCCCATATACTCCCCTAGGTGTTAATCTCTCTCTCATTCTTCTTTGTGACTGTGGCTCCCTCCCCACCACAGCAGCCATGACCTGTTTCTCTCTCAACACACATGGGCTACCTTCTTCATTACTTTTAGTTGTGGAGTTTGTTCTACCAGTCTTCAGTTCAATTCCTGGGATATTTAGAAATATTTCATAGTTGTCTACTTGTACTCATGAGCCTAGGGTCCTCCTACTACACTGCCATCTTCCCAGGATCTTTATGGTGACCTCTCCCACCTCTTAGAGTGAGCTAGTATTCATTTGGGTTTCACTGAAGCAGAAGAGTTCCATGACTTTGAGGGCTTATCATTTCTTCCACCAAAGCCAGGACTGAACTTGATGTTCAGCTTCTCTGTAGAGTTTAAAATTTTAAAACATGAGAATAGTTGACTGTTCAGAGACAGAATCCACTGAATGTATAAAATATGCCAACTACCTCATATCTTCTCTGGCTAACTAGTACCTTCCTTGAAAATGAGCAGTGGAACAACAGTCTCTATATTGAACCACATTTTAATGAAAATGGAGCTATAAGCCAAAGCAACATCTTCATATTTCTGAGGTGCACATATAAAGGTCGAAATTTATAGTGGTGTCCCATTGGGTTGTGGGGAGGCAGAGCAGAAGGCGCTGGAGTGAGTTCAGCTACACTTACGTGACTCAAGATTATAAGAATGTATACGAGAATCCAACCTTTGCTGAAAGAAATAAATGCTTACATAAAAACTTGGCTTTAAATACCTGTTCCACCTCTGAAATCTTCACTTTCTTGTATGCAAAATGAGACAATAATTCTTACCTCACATGACTGATACAAAGATTCACAGTAGATGCTCAATTAATGTTTCTTCATATACACATTCAACTTTCTTAACATAGGACAAGGGAGTTAGAAAAGATTAGACAGAGAAAATGTTCAGGGACCTAGCACTGACAATCTTTCAGTTGTCAGTTGTTAATCTTGTTACTGGGTCACTGTGTAAATAAAGAAGTGCAGAGTTTTCAAAATAAAGGATTTAAGGTTGTTTCTTGCAGGAGGTGATAAGTAGATTCTTCCCAGGAATACTATGGGGAATTGAAAGTAGCAACCACTATGTATGTATACCTGGATTTTAATCATGAGAAAACATCAGGAAACCCAAATAGATGCCCATTATACAATGTAACTGGCCTGTACTCTTAAAAAAAATAGTAAGATCAGGAAATACAAAGGCTTAGGAACTGTTCCAAATTAAAGGAGTCTAAAAAGATATGACAACTAAATGCAATATGTGATCTTGGAATGGATCATGGACTAGTAAAAATAACTACAAAGGCATTGCTGAAATTATTGACAAAATTTCATTATGGACTATGAATTAGATAATAGAATTTTATCAAAATTAAGTTTCCTAAGTTTTATCATTATACTATATTTATGTAAAAGAATGTATTGTTCTTTAGAAATACATATTAAAGTATTTATGGGTAAAAGGTAACAATGTCTGTGACTTAGTCTCAAATACTTGAGAGAGAGAGAATGGTAAAATAAATAGGGCAAAATGTAAATTAATTGGGGGGACAGGTGAGCCTGGTGGTGGGTACTGAGGACATGTATTTCATGGAGCACAGGGTGTGGGGCATAAACAATGAATTTTGGAACACTGAAAAATGTAAATTAATTGGTCAATATGGGTAAAGTGTGAATCATTACAACTTTTTACTAGGTTTGAAATTAAATAAAATTAAAAATTAAAAGTACAATAAAAACATAAAGAGGTGTAACAAGGGGTACATAACAGGTTTACCTGATGTCTTGAATGGAAAAAAAAGGGTCAGAGAAGTTTCAAACAGAGGAACTGACGTTTAAGCTGTGATATGAAGAGTAAGTCATTTTTTTCAGGTGAAGTTGTATGGTGCTTGGAAAATATTACAGAGAGAGCAGCATATATAAAGGCCTGAAGGCAAGTTAGAGGAGTACAATGGATTTGAGTAACTGAGTATACAAAATGGGACAGTCATGAGCAACAAAGCTGGACATGTAGGCTGGATTCAGATTATAGTGGGAAATCTAGGGAATAAATATTTGAGATAAGACTTGTAAAGACCCATAGAATGTGAAGGAAAGTTAGTGGGTTTTTTTGTCCGTAGTTTTCTTTTTTTTTAAGATTTTATTTATTTGACAGAGAGAAACACAGCCAGAGAGGGAACAAAAGCAGGGGGAGTGAGAGAGGGAGAAGCAGGCTTCCCACCGAGCAGGGAACCCTATGTGGGACTCGATCCCGGGTCTCCGGGATCATGACCTGAGCCAAAGGCAGTTGCTTAACCAACTGAGCCACCCAGGCACCCCTGTCTGTGGTTTTCTGACAAAGGGTTTTTAGGAGATATTTTTGACTAAAGAGTTTTAGATTATCTGGCTGTAGGCTTTTTGAGGTGAAGGGTTGGGCAGTTTTCATGTTGTTATTTATGGACACAATTGACTAAGAAAAAAGACTAGGGAAAATACCAAGCATTGCTTTGCACATAAATGCTAAATATTTGGAAGTGCTCTGCTACATAGCACAGTACCATATCACCAGTGATAGAAGACAGTATTCTCAAGACAAATCTCTGTTCTCAAGGAAATCACAGAACCAATATCCGAATTAGCCTGGAGAAGGTAGAATTGGGATATATGCTCGTAAGCATAGAAAGCACTTTGGTGTACAGATTTTTGTCTTTGGGATAGAGTTTAGTACAGAGGATAAAAATTAGAATGGCCATAGATACCGGGAAGGTTAACACATGTATGTAAAGTGGATCAGATATTATAAAAGCAATGTGCAGTTCAGACAAGAGAGCATAGACTCATCTCTTCTTGTTTTTCCATCTACATACCTTGGACGGGGTGCATACTAAGTGCAGCTATAAACCTTGGAATTGATGTAAGATGGACCCCAAAGAGAAACTGGAAATGTGGAAAGAGGAAGGTGAACTGGTTGGGGACAGTAAGATTAAGGGAAAAAATAGCAGCAAAATACCTTAATACACCATTCAACAGGGGCACATGGGTGGCTCAGTTGGTTAAGTGTCCAACTCTTGGTTTCAGTTCAGTTCATAGTTTCAGGGTTGTGGGATCGAGCCCTGCATCATGCTTCATGCTCAGTGCAGAGTTTGCTTGAGATTCTTTTCCCCTCCCTTCTGCTCTTCCCCCCTGCTCCCACTTGTCTGTGACTTAGTCTCAAATACTTCTCTTGCTCTCTAAAATAAATAAAATTAATTAATTAGTTAATTAATTACATCTTTTTTAAAAAAAGAAAAATACATCACTCAATAGAAAAGGGCAATCCAAGTCTAGCATCTTCCATCTCTTTACCTACAAATAGCAAATAGTTCAAAAAGACTCATTCTCCCTTGCATGATGGAACAGTGGTCCTAACAATAGCAGACACTCCCACTGGTACAAGAAAGGGGGATAGATCAAGAACCTCACTGACAATAAGCATCCAAGGGAAGCACTGTCTTACCCTGCTGGACCAAATAGTCCTCTCTCTTTCATAGAGACACCTGGAAGCAGAGTAGCACCAGCAGAAGGAATCCTGCCACAACAACATCCAGTTAGGCAGTGGTCTTTGTCTAAATAAATCAGAGAACTCCTCCTACTGAAAAACACTGGACATCTGAATGCCACTGGCAGTGGAGATTCCACCAGAATAAATGGTCCAGTCTATGAAACAATCCCTGTACCTGTTGAACCTGAGATTATCCTCCCCCGCCTAGAGTCTCTGAGTGATACTGGCACAGAAGTTCTCTTTTCCTCTGCAGGGTGGAGATTCACTTCAGACAAACTGAACAAACCAAAATAACATTGCAAAGGCTGAGAAAATTAAATTGTTATTGGAACTGCAGCCCACAAAAGTAGGCCAGGACCTGTGTGCTAAACATAAACAGAGTGGCTTCCTGCTACAATAAAAGATTAAAATAGTACAAAGAGTCCTCTAACATAATAGTCAGAATATCTAGGATACAATAGAAAATGAGCCATCATATCTAAAACTAGGAAAATCACAAATTGAGTGAGAAAAGAAAATGAACTGATACCAACATCCAAGATGAACCAGATGTTGAAATTATCTGGCAATGATTTTAAAGAAGTCATCATAAAAAGGCTTGAAAAAGCAATTACAAATCCTCTTGAAATAAATGTTAAGGGGCGCCTGGGTGGCTCAGTTGGTTAAGCGACTGCCTTCAGCTCAGGTCATGATCCCGGAGACCCGGGATCGAGTCCCACATCGGGCTCCCTGCTCGGCGGGAAGCCTGCTTCTCCCTCTCTCACTCCCCCTGCTTGTGTTCCCTCTCTCGCTGTGTTTCTCGCTGTCAAATAAATAAAATCTTTAAAAAAAAAAAAAA
>PITA01031770.1:0-14777 GCA_004023965.1 Spilogale gracilis
CCCCCCCCCCCCCCCCCGTCAGCGCTCCCCCCCGGGCTGCCCAGTGTGCTGGGGTTCTGCCTCAGCATCCCAAACCAGAATTTTCAGAGTGCTGGGTGAGGTTTCTGGAGAGCCACCCAGGTCACACAGTGGGATGGCCTTCTTGTGGGCTCCACCCTCGTGGCTGCAAACACCTGTCCTGGGATGTGGAGTGGGCACTGGGGCTAGGGGAATCACTGTCCTCTTGTACAGGGGAGATAGGAGCTGGGCTGGGCACTCCATCTCTAGCCTGGGGAGAGGGGGGATGGCTGGTTAGCGGTGTGTGTGTGTGTGTTGGGGGGGATGGCAAGGAGAGGGACGTGAAGTTAGGAAGGAGTGCTCACCTTGGGTCGGTAACACCACGGTCTGTTTCTTTGATTATACCACGTTACTTGATACATTGTGATTCTGAGGTCACAAAGCCACCTTAGTCCCCACCTGTCTTGCTTAAAAAGGTGAGGGATTGGGGTGCCCGGGTGGCTCAGTTGGTTGAGCGACTGCTTTCAGTTCAGGTCATGATCTGAGGGTCCCGGGACCGAGCCCCACATCAGGCTCCCTGCTTGGCAGGGGGTCTGCTTCTCCCTCTGACCTTCCGCCTTGTGCTATCTCTCTCAAATAAATAAATCTAAAAAAAAGAAAAGAAAAAAAAGATGAGTGATCTTAACCCTTGGGCGATGGCGGTGCCTGGACAGCCAGCCCTGGTTCCCTGGCCGGGAGGCGTGCTTCCTGCCCAGTTGTTGCAGGTTAATAATAAAACTCTTGTCCTAGTAAATCATTCTTGGAATATAGCTTTTGGACTCAAAGGTATAGACAATCCAGAATGGGACTCTGCTTTCTTGGGATGCTTAGGGCTTTTTAGGACGTGATTTAAAGAAAAAAAAAAAACAACCATGAGTTTTTCTCATTGGCGTGTTGAGTTGGCCCTTATAATGTAACGAGAAAATATGTATGCGCATCTGATGGTGTTACATGTTTACAGCTGTTTGTTTTTTTAACCTTTTTGAAGATTTTATTTGTAATCATCTCCTGCCCAGCATGAAGCATGAACTCACAGCCGTGAGGTCGAGAGCTGCATACTCCTCTGAACCAGCTAGGTGTTGCAGTTTTACCCACTTAAACAAATGTTCATATGTGATCTTTACCCTTGATTTTGGCACGGAGCCCCCAGAGCCCTTGGAATTTGAGTGATACTAGCGGTTCATTGATACAGAGCCCCTTTTGTGAGGAGCCCGGGCTTGGTGGCCGCCACAGTGAGGACACCCCCCCCCCCCCCCGGGATGGCAGGGGCTGGAGATGGGTGGGAGAAGGTTCACTCGGCCAGGCTCAGGCCCAGTGGTGTTGGAGGAGCCGACGCCCTAGGAGCATGGTTCCCCTTGCTCGGACCCGGCCCTGTGTGTCTTTTCCAGCCGCCTGTTCTGATAACTGGGTACCTGGAAGTGGAGTGGCTCCCTGAGCTCTGCGAGTTGTCCTAGGGATTACTGGACCTGGGCTCCCGGACAGGCCCTGCCTGGCGTTAGCAACGTGCTGGTGCGGGCCCGGCCAGCGTGAGGCCCCTGCGATGGGCTACCTAGAGAGCTGCTGGGATGGTTTTGTTAGCTCCCTGGGAGGCTGAGGGAAGCCGCGGGGCAGGGTCTTCGCTATTTTCCGATGAAGGGGACCGATTCAAGCAACTGCTGAGGGCGGCTGGAGGCCTGCTGGTGCTCCGCCCACGTGGCAGAGCGGGTGGGCAGCTCCTCCCCGGGGCTGCACGCCTCCTGTACCCGCACCGCGATCGCACGATGTTGTGCCAGCGCAGGGGCTGCTCTGGGTCACAGTGGTCGTACTACGCACATGGCTCATTGTGTGACTCTGGTCCCTGCATTTCTGTCTTCTGTGGTCTGCCTGCCCCCTGCCCGTACTGCCCCTGTCCTCCGCAGGCCACCAGAGTGGTCTCTTAACAGACGCTGCAGACGCACAGACCTATGACACAAAATAGAGAGACTAACCGTCCTGGGCTCAGAAACAGACCCATGCACGTGGCCAGCTGGATTTCTGCAGAGGAGGCGGCGCGGCTGACGGGAGCAAGGCAGTCGGTCAGCGAGTGGTGCCGGGCAGCGGTTTGCAGGGAAAACCTCACCGGTTTGGGACCACGTGCACAGCCTGAACCCAGGCTCATTAAAGCCAGATCTGCATGACGGTGCCCACCAGACAGGTCTCCACAGCCTCAAGAGCAGGGAGAAATTGAAACTTTGAATTAAAAGCGAAGACTTAATGTTAGTCAGAACATGACATAAACCTGAGGGAAAGTCCCCTGCGGCATGTTTAGGTGAGGAAGGGCTTGCATCTTGAGCGTTAAACTCTTACAGACAGAGTAAGATTTTTTAGTAAGCTAATTTATTTATTTTGTTTTTCTTTTTTCAGAGAGAGAGAGTGTGGAGGGGCAGAGAGAGAGAGAGAGAGTCTAGGCAGACTCCCCCTTGAGGGCAGAGCCTGATGCGGGGCTCCACCCAAGGACCCTGAGCCACCCAGGCGCCCCATGAGCAGCTAATTTAAAAAGATGCTGTGCAGTGGCCAGGAAACACAGGAAAAGATGGCCACTGCCACTGGAACTCGGAAATGTAAAGCACACAAGACTCCGTCACAGAACGGCTAGACTTAAAGGCAGGCGCTGGCTGGGAGCACCAGCCCTTGGTACAGCTGTGTCAGAGGGTACCACCCAGTGTGCACGTGCTCCCTCGGGCCGGGCCCGCCCCTGGGTCCGTGTGGACGGAAGCGACAGTGGCTGCCACGACACGTGAGCAGGACGGAGGCGCCGGGGTGGCCCGGTCGGCTAGGGGGCTGACTCTTGGCTTCAGCCCATGTCACAGTCAGGGGCCCTCCTGGTTTGCACTCGCTCGCCGTCTCACAAATCAATCTTAACCATGCCGGCAGTCACAGAGCACTGTGGTTGCTGCCACAGCCCTAAGGGGTGCACAGCCCGTGCCGGCCATAGTGCCCTCTGCACCCCAGCAGCACACGGGCGGCTCAGCCACACGCACGCGTCCACGCGCGTTCCGTGGCCCCCACATCCAGTCCCCCAGGTGTTGCTGTTGGGTCTCGGCCCACCTCCCCGGCTGGCCTGCTGCCAGCCCCGCTTTCAGGACGTCTGTGTGTGGGCTTGCATCCACCCTTCTCTGGGCCAGTGCTGTTCCTGGGCTCTGCCAGCCGTCGGCTTCCCCAGACAACAGGCCACAGCTCCGCAGCCTGTGCTTGCCGCCCGTGGACGTGGGCCGGGGGGGGGTTCCCTCTGTGCGGCACGGTGTGCCCGGGCCAGTGCTGAGACCGGAGGGTCGGGGTGGCAGCTGCCAGGTTCTGTGTGGGTAGGCAGATGGCGTGGTGCTGAGTCAGCTCTCCGAACCTACAGAATCTGGACAGAAGCAGCTTGGGATGTGTAGCAATGGTCAGAGTTGAGTTGAGTAAGAAGGCAGACTTCCTTCCCGTAAAGACGTGGCAACTGAGTGCCTGGCGGGAGGCTTGCTGTGGTCAGTGACGTTCAGTGAGAACTCACTTTTGTTCTAGGCAGAGTGTGTTCCTCTGGCTTTTGAGGGAAGTAAATACAGACTGGCAGGAGTTCCGTGGGGCCTCAGGATCAGCATGCAGTGCTGCTGTGGAGATAAGTGGATAAGAGATCGTATAAACCTTTAAAAAAATTCAGCCTGTCTCTTAAGCGCTTGTGGATGCTCTCTCTCTTCTAAAAGCTGAGTGGAAAAAAAGCATTGTGGTCTGTTGGACTCTGCTGGCCCAGTAGCTTGCCGGGCACCTGCCCAGTGTCCGCGAGTGGCAGGGGCGGGCAGATGCATGTCCTGGGGCCCTGGGAGGGCCGGGAGGCCCTTGGGATGCACCTGCCACAGATGGGCACCAGCGGTGTGTTTCAAGGAGTTGGGCTGGTGACCTGTTAGGACGGCGCTCCGCCGTGGGCAGGAGATCCCACCGGGGCCCTTCCGTGTCCCCATCAGGCTCCTGGGTGGAACTGCACTTCAGCAATAACGGTGACGGGAGCAGCGTTCCGGCCTCTGTGTCTATTTATAACGGTGACCTGGAAAAAATACTGCTGGACGCCCAGCATGAGTCCGGACGGAGTAGCTCCAAGAGTTCGCACTGCGACAGGTGGGTGTGACGGAGCATGGCTGTTCGGTGCTGCTTTATCCTGCCCACTGGCCAAGTCCCTGAGTGGCCTCCTCCCCTCCCCACGGGAGCCTGGCCGTCTGCTGCGGGGGTCAGGGCCTGGTCCGTGGAGGGACCGGGGTAAAGCTGGGGCCCTGGGGGGTGGCCGGCACGCACCCAGCGCCCACGCCTCTGCCTCGGCGTCCCGGCTGTCAGCTTGGTTGCTGCGAGCTGTGCGTCAGCATGGCTGAGGCAGAAAGGTCAGGTGCCCTCCGGCTGTGCCACGGAGCCCAGAGCCCGTGTGAAGGTGCCCCCTCCCCCCACTGGCTCCCTGCCACCTGCCAAGCTCAGCTGAAAGGGAGGGGGCTGTGGGGCGGAAGGCCTGGGAGCTGGCACCAGCGCTCCCTCCAAGGAGGCGGGGCCGGGCCCGCGGGGCTTTGCTTCTCCTGATGGAAATCGTGTTAACATCCTGTCATCTCTCCCGTCCTCCTCCGTGTCCCGCCTAGCCCACCTCGCTCACAGACCCCTCAGGACACGACCCGAGCTTCGGAAATAGACACCCACAGCCTCGGAGAGAAGAACAGCTCTCAGGTGGGTCGCAGCAGGGCGCCCGTCGTCTGTGGGCGCGGTGGACGCCGCCAGTGGGACCGAGGGCCGGAGAGTGTGTCTGTAGGCGGTCTCTGGGCTGGGGCATCCCGAGCTGCCCTCCGCCGCCACCCCGCCGCCACCCGAGGACGCCCGGGGAGCGCGGGCGGCTGGCTGGCTGCCTGCCCTCGGGCCCGCAGCCTGGATGGGTCTGTGAGGCCGGCAGGGAGGGAGTCTGGGGGCCGCTCAGTGGCTACTCTGTTGTGGCTCGCAGGTGGCCAGTGAGTGGGTCTTCGCGGTGCAGCTGTTCGGGAGAGCCTGGCATGACCTCGGAGGTCCACTCGGGGGCTGTGCCGTCCTAGGGGCCACCCCGACAGGCCTCTGGCCGCGCTCCCTGGCTCTCGTGGGGTTCGCAGTGTTAGGAGCAGATTGGCATTACTTCAGCCTGAGGCCACTTTCCTGACCAGTGTGCGCAGATGTTTCCTGGTCTCACCTGCCAGGGCTGTGCGCGGCCGTCAGGAGACCTGTCTCTGCGAAGGCGGGCCCTGGCCCCCCAGGACTGCCGCACGGGCGCACGCTGGGATCCGCGGGGAGGGTTTCCTTTCGGTCTTTTCAGTGGTGATAACGGGAACAGTGGGCGTTTTTTCCCGTGTTTATCTCAAAATCGCTTAGGAAGAGAGGTCTTGGGTCAGTACCACTGAGGCACTAGATCCCGTGGGGTCTCCCCTCTGAGCCTCCCTCCCGGCCAGGCCCTCCTAGCGCTGTGCCCAGTCCTTCCAGAGTATTTCCAAGGCTTGAAGCAGCGCTTTCAGTGATTTTCATTATAAACTCAGGCTCAGAGTTTTTTAAATGCAAAAAACCAGAAAACTACCCGTGATCCTCCTTTTTAACGCCCTTGTCTCCCATATTTCCATGTAGCTTGAGATCACAGGTGTGTGCGTTTTGGCTCTGCCCCCGCCCCCGCCGGCCTGCTGAGTGCTTTCATTGTTTCCTCTGAAAACCCGCCTGCGGCCACAGCGCTGTGTGGACGCCTTTGTCCTCAGCGGGCAGGCGCTGCTGAGGGGCCTGTGTCTGCAGCCTCGCTGTCTGTCTGGAAAGGAGGGACAGGAGCAGAGGCCACAGTGGCCGGCTGATGGGGCGCGGGGGGCCGCTGAGCCACTGTTCACGTTGACTCTGTCGTAGTCCGAGGAAGATTATATCGAGAGAAGGAGAGAAGTTGAGAGCATCTTGAAGAAAAACTCCGACTGGATTTGGGACTGGTCAAGTCGGCCAGAAAACATCCCCCCCAAGTGAGTGTCTGCGGTGGCGCGGGGTTCCTGGGCACGGAGCCGCGGCTCACTGGCCTGTCTTCCTCCCCAGGGAGCTGCTGTTCAAGCACCCGAAGCGCACGGCCACCCTCAGCATGAGGAACACGAGCGTCATGAAGAAGGGGGGCATCTTCTCGGCGGAGTTCCTGAAAGTCTTCCTCCCGTCCCTGCTGCTGTCTCACCTGCTGGCCATCGGGTTGGGGTGAGTGAGGCCGCGTGCCCCGCCTCCACATTAACCCTCAGTGCGGGGCATCTGGAAAGCTCTCTCTCAGGTACAGGTCGTCAGTCCCCTCATGTAACAGAAGGCCCAGAAGGCGGACCCCTGACCCGGGAAGGGCCCGGGTGGAGCCCTGAGAGTGCGTCTGCCTGCTGCCTCCCTGACGCCCGGCTGCCCAGTCCACACCGTCCTGGCGGTGCGGACCACAGCCTCACTCCTTCCGCCCTCGCGCCGTGTGGACGGATGCCCTGAGCTGTCCCTCCCGCGGTAGCTGGCTGGCCTCGGGAACCGCCACACCTCCCACAGCGCGGCCCTGTTCCAGCAGCGGGAAGGGAGCCCCGCTTAGCTCTGGCGTCACACACCGCAGGCTGGACGACCCCAGCCTCTGTTCCCGGGAGCCACAGTGTTGCGTGCCTGCAGCTGGCCGGCCAGCCTGGATGGTCACTGTGGGTATCCGACCGAGGCTGGCCTCCAGGGCCCCGAGGGAGATAGGATGAGACAGCCCCTGAAGCACAGCCCCTCTGTTTTCCCCGACCCTGTGACTGGGGCGCACGAGACCTGGGCTGTTCAGTCTAGGGCAGGTGGGCGCTTCTGGTCTTGCAGGGTTCTGTGTCGCCCGCCGGCTGTGTGGGAGGGAAGCCAGTGCTGGGCTGCCTTCCCTGCCCCCCCTTTGGAGCCTCAGAGCCTCGTTCTGGGAACTGTGCCCGGGACGTGCCTTCCCGGTGGGCTGAGGCTCCTGGACGGTAGTGTCCACTGCGGAAGCCGTTCGTGGTCCTGGGCTGGCCCCGCCGCCTCCCCGCTCGAGCTCTCCCTCAGCACGGACCTGCTGGCTTTCGTTGGGCCCACGTGTCTCAGAGGTGGCTCGGAGTTCTCTCCAGAACTAGCAAGTTAGGTTCTGGGGAGCAGGGCCCGCGGCACATTCAGTACCCAGCTTGGGCCTTCGTTTCCGGGTAGGTTCCTGCGGCCGGCGCCCCCGTAGTGTCCCTGCTGTCGTCGTTACCGCCAGGGTCCCGGAGCTCGCTGGTGACCCAAGGATGAAGTCCACCCTCCTGGTGCTCCGAGGAGGCCCCCCGCAGGCAGGGCTCTGGTATTCAGTGAAGGCCTCAGTGAGGGGGTGGTGATGCCCCGTGGGTGACTCCCCAGCCCGCGGGCCACCATGGCGGTTCTGTGGCTGCCCGGTGGCCGCCTTTGTCGGGGGCTGCACACAGCCATGCTAGGGCACAGCTGCATTGCTTCAGAGGCAGATTATAAAACACAAATGATAAATCCTGAAACACTTACTGGGTGAGAGATTCCTTACAAAGAGATTTGTCACCAAATTTTTAAAAGCAGGTGAACGGTAGCCCATCGCCGCTGGCGGGAGCTCTAGGTGGCCCGAGCGCCCTATCTCTGCTCTGAGAGTCATGGGCCCTGCGCTAACTGCCCCTTGCTTTTTCTGTGAAGGATCTACATTGGAAGGCGGCTGACAACTTCCACCAGCACCTTTTGATGAAGAATTGGAAGTCGGATTTTGTGCTGTAGTGGGGGGGGCTGGCCTCGGACAGAAGAGCAGCCTCGGCGTGCAGAGCCAAGTTCTTGGATGGGTCACTTTGTTCTGTAAATGCTGCGCTCCTAAGTTTGTAGAAGGAAAGAAAAGACAAAAAAAAAACCCAAAAAAACCCAAACAAAAAAAACCCCAAACAAAAAAAACCCCATGCTAACCTGTAATCATACCTGTGGGATCAGTTAGTAAGCATGTCCTACTGATTAACATTTACTGAAATAGTCTGGTAGTAACTTTTGTTTGGATGTTATAAATATTGAAGCATAAATAATTTTAACATACTAGATAGGACGTATTTTAACAAAAATCTGTAACCAGTTATTCAGTTAAGATACTTTATATTTGAAAAGAATGAGTACTGTTTATTAATATGACCACATAAGGGGTCTGTCCCAAATGCGTACTGTGGCCTTACACTCACACGGTTATAAGAAACGCCACGTAAGTGGATGCAGGTTGACTTTCCTAAGACTCCGTTGAATCTGCTGTTGGTCACGGGGCGGGACGCCCGCGTGCGACTCCGACACTGAGCCGCGGACCCTGCAGCCGCCCGGATGGCCGTCTTCCATCCCGGGCTCCTGCTAAGTGTCTTCCCTCTCAGCACTCTGGGTCGCTGAACTTAGTCCTACTCTCTGTGTTCGGTTCTTGTGCTCTTAGAATCAGCTTCATTCTAGCAGACCTGTGTCTACTTCAAATGACTGGAAATAGAAAAACAATAAATCTTTGCCAAACCCTTCGGAGATGGCTGTAGTCACGCATAGTTTAAATGAAATGTCAAAGAGCTTTTGATTAAGCCAGGCGTCCACCCCGTTCTCAGCATCCCCCCGACAGCGCGGCCTCTCAGAGGCGGCCTCCTGGGCACCCGCTGGGTGTCCCGTGGTGTACTGGCTCCACGTTTCCTCCCTCAGTAAAGTTGTGCAAAAGTAAATCACATCTTAGGTTTTTAAAATTCCTGCTTATATTTAAGTGATTACTGTGGGCCCAGCAGTGGGCAGCCGCCTCACCGGGAGGAAGCTGGTTGAACAGCGTCGGGATTCTTCACGTAACTTCTCTAGAAAAGATGATGCGCCAAGTCACGTGCCCGTGCTCTGGCCGAGCCAGCTCCCCGGAGACTCCCAGCAGGTGGATTTGCGCCTCGTCAGAAACGGGCTTGCTGCTCCGCCGCTTCCGTCCCGAGCGCCCCGACCTTGCGGACAGCCCCCCGCACAGCCCGCGTGAGGGCCGGTGTCTTCAGGAATCGCGCCCCGCGCGCACAGGCGCTCCCCTGTGGCCTTCTGGGCCACCGCCCGGGCGACTGGGGGCCCTCTGCAAGGCATTTCCCTTTTGTCCCCGTCTTGGCAGTAGCTGGGCAGTGAGCAGGACTCGCTGGAAGTCCTCCAGGGCTCTTAGGGCAGTGCCTTTCTGTGGGTGACACGGGGACTGAGACCTGGGCCTCCTAGAGCCCCTCCCACTCAGCACGCAGGGGGACCTTTGACGCCTGAAGTGCCGTAGTGGCGCGCATCTCTGTGCGTGCTCCCTCCTGGGCAGGAGGACAGCGCTGTCCTCCGCGAGGCTGTGCAGCCCGTGGTCCTTGCCACTGGAGTCCCTGAAGAGCAGGTTCCCACGTTCGGACTGTGTTGGGTGATGCAGACACGCAGCTGCCCCTTCTGAGCGCGGCTTCCTGGTCCCGAGACCCGCAGACTCCACTGGGGCTCTGGGGGACACTCAGGCAGCACCTGGACACCTGCCCGCTCGGCCCTTCCGACCTGTGACCCACTCACAGGGCCACCCCGGCAATGAGCCTCTGACAGCCTGTGGGGGCGCCCGGCAGGAGGCATGGGCAGGCGGTGCGGTCGTGCGGGCAGGCAGCTGGGTGAACGCGGTCTCTGCGGTGCCCCTGGCTAGCGCCCAGCGCGGCTTCTCACAGTGACCAGGGGGCTCAACAAACGGGGATTTCCGGGGTACTGGTTCCCCACGGGCACTGGAGCTGGCGGCCAGCAGGTGGGGAATGGCCCCCACAGTTGTGCCCCTGGGTCGGTCTCGGGGACCGGCCCGCTTGCCTGGTAGGAGGTGCAGGCCACACTCTGGGCCAGCTGCCCTGCCCAAGGGTTCCTAGAGGAGCTGAGCCCACAGCCCAGTCTGTGGGCTGGGGAGCAAAATAAAGAATTTGAAAAAATATATATGGTGTGCTGTCGTCTGCAGAAAAGGGCCATAGAAAATAGAACTGCTCACCTGTGGAAAAGAACCGAGCTCAGAAACCCGGGAGACGGCTGCGGCTGGGAGTGGGTGGTGGCAGGTCGGGGGAGTGGGAGCCGGGTGCCTGCGTCGTGCTTACAGCCGGAACCCAGGGGAAGCTGACTCAGAAGTAGACGAGGCCACACCGGTGGGTGCGGAGGCCGACGAGGCTGCAGAGCGGGGCACGCAGACGGCACGAGGTGGGCAGAGACAGGAGGGGCCCGAGCCGTGGTGGTTTAACCAGGGGTGTCCGTATGAGCTCAGTCTTAAGTCCTGGCCATCGGTACAAGCGCACGCAAGTACCTAGGTTTCTAGCTTTGTCCAGAGGGCCTAATGAACATGCCAGGTCAGCAGCGGTGGGCCGGCTGGTTCCCAGATGGGGTCCATGGGGTCCATGGGGTGGGTGTCACAAGGGCTCAAGAGCCAGCATAGTGAAAGGACACGAGCCACGGTGAAGGAACCCACGGTGGCCTACCGTGGGACAACCATGGAGCAGAGCCACACCGGTGATGGACATTGACCCAGAGACTCCAGCAGGCGTCCCCGAGTCCACACTGACCACAGATAGGTGGAAGAAAGGGCACAATTCTCCGTTAGAGCTCCGGCCACACATGGAAGGGCTGAGGGCACGAGCTGCCAAGTCCGCGGATGCGGGTGTGAGCGGGCAGGAAACCTCCTCCCGGAAGAGGACTCAACGGAGCCCCGCAGCTTGCCTCGCAGAGCCGGAATAACCCGGTGCACAGAGTGCACTACGAGAAGGGCCGCCAGGGCCAGGGGCGGGGTGACCCGGACCCCTGCACTGCCGCACAGCACAACGCGGGGCGCCTGGCTCGCTCTGGGTGCAGAGACTCCAAGCCCCACACTGGGGCTCCTGCATGGCTCCATGGCTCTGTCGCTTAAGCCGCCGACTCTTGATGTCAGCTCAGGTCATGATCTCAGGGTCGGGCTTGCACTCAGTGGGGAGAGCGCTTGCGAGTCTCCCTCTCCCACTGCTCCCCTGCTTGCATGCCCTCTAACATCTATTTTTTAAAAGATTTATTTATTAGAGCACTAGTGGGGGAAGGGGCAGAGGAAGAGGGAGAAGCAGGCCCCCCGGGGAGCAGGGAACCCAACATGGGGCTCAGTCCCAGGACCTGAGCCAAAAGCAAGTGCTTAATAGAGCCAGCCAGGTGCTCCTAAAATAAATCTTTAACATAAGATAAGATCTTCAGGAAAATTGTTAAAAACACCCAGCAACGAATTTAAGACCATGGGCAGTGACCTCCTTGACGCTGATTTTGGGGATGGTTTCTTAGCTTAGACACCAAACGCAAAAGCAGCAAAGGCAAAAATAAACCAGTGGGACTACAGCCAACGGAAAAGCTTATGTTCACCAAAGGAAGCCATCAACACGAGACGGAAGCCTACCGAAGAGGAGAAAGTGTCTGTGAATTGTGTATATGATGAGCTAATATTCAAAATAATTCCTACAACTTCCTGGTAACAACCAGTCAATTGGATTAAAAACGGGCAGAAGACATGAGCAACCTTTCTCCACAGACATCCAGACGACCGAAGAGACACGGGAGAAGATCCTCACCATCACGGTCAGGGGCAAATGCAAACCAGCCCCAAGGAGAGGTCACCTCACACCTGTCAGAATGGCTGAGATCAACAACTTACAAGAACAACAGGGATGGGGAGGGAAGGGAAGCCTCGAGCGCGGCTGGTGGGGATGCCAGCGGTGCGGCCGCTGCCCACAGCGGCGCGGACGGCCCTCGAGCGACTGGGAAGACAGCTGCCCTGCGAGCCGGCGACAGCACTTGCGGTACGCGGCTAAAAAAGCAAAACCGCTGATTTGACGATACCTACGCCCCCCACGCTCCTAGTATTGTCTACAACAGCCAGAGCTGGGAAACAACCTCGGTATTCATCACTGGGTGAATGGGTTAAATGTGCGGTCCCCGTCACACACACACAGAAATATTATTTAGCCATAAAACAGAAGGAAATCTTGCCATTTCCTTCATTTCCTTCATTTCCAACTTGGATGGACCTCGATGCCATGATGCTAAGTGAGCAAAGTCAAAAACTGCTCACTTATGTGGAGTTTTGTTTTTTTTTTTACTTTTAAGGTTTTATCAGAGAGAGAGCACAAGTAGGGGGAGTGAGAGAGGGAGAAGCAGACTCCCCGCCGAGCAGGGAGCCCGACGTGAGGCTCCATCCTGGGGCCCTGAGATCGTGGCCTGAGCTGAAGGCAGCCGCTTAGCCGACTGAGCCCCCCAGGCGCCCCTCCATGAGGAATTAGCAAAACAAAGCAAAAACCAAAAATCCAGCTCGTGGATACAGAACGGACTGGTGGTGGCCAGAGTTGGGGGGGCGGAAAAACGGCTGGAAGGAATGGAAACGCACAGCTGACCGGCTGTAAAGGAAATGTGCGGGGATGGAATTCGGGGCGTGGGGGGTACAGGTCATGACACCGCTGTGTGTCTCACAGTTGCTGCGGGAGCGGGCCTGGCAAGCTCTCATCACAAGAAGCAGCACGTGTGGCGACGGATGCCAGCGCACACGCCTGGTCCCACTGTCCGCATGGAGCGCGTCTATGTTCGTGACAGCGCGACAATAAGAAAAAGGAAGACACCATTTCTAACAAGAACCATCAAATCATACTGTGTCAAATACTTCGATTTTAGAGATCATACTTTCCCGTGAAAGTCAGATCTTGGAATGACTAACGCGTGCTCCTGAGATCTCCAGGTGCATCGTCTCAGTAACCCCAAAGGAACACCCCTGCCCTGGTCTGGGGAGGGCTGCGGTGCCACGAGGGAGCCCGGGGGGGGGGGGGCAGGGCTCCACCGGCACCTCTGGGCCCGCTGCGCTGCTGCGGCCACCTGTCCGACTCCGGGTCCTCCGGCAGAGCTGTCAGTGGCGCCCCCAGCGAGCCGACGATGCTGCAGAGTGTAAGGCAGAGGTTTGCGCCTGGGGGGCATCCCTGACAGCGCGTCCGCACGTCTCCACGGGGCTCCACGGGTGACCGACCCGGTAGGGGATCATCGGCAAAACCACGGGTGTCGCTGGTTCTCTGTCTTCTACTGCAAGGAGCTGAAAGTGAACGCAGGGTGTGCGCTTGGGGAAGGAGGCCCGATGACGCAGGAAAGGAGGGTGGGTGAGCCCAGGCCGCGGCAGCCCAGCCTCCCAGCCAGTGGGGCTACTGCCCGCCCCGGACACCGGGTGCTGGGCCCCCACCTGCGCTGACGCCCCGAGGGGAAGAACACGCTGCCAGACGACGAGGTGCGCACGGGTCCGGCGGACTCCAGGCCCAGCGGCCGCCCCCCTGCACACGTTCTGTCGGGGGTTCCCCGCTCGTCGCTCCAGGGCCACAGCTCCATGGCCTGCATGCGTTCCTGCGACCCCCGCCAGCTCCAGGGGCGCGAGATGGGGACCAGAGCCCCCAACCGTGACCATGTGCTGCAGGGTAAACACCTGCACCCCTTCCCCCGGCCGGACTGTGTGGGAGAAACCCCCAGCTGAGGGCCTGCGGGCAGCCAGCACCCAATAGAAGCGGGTGGCCATCGGGATTGGCACCCAGGCCCGTGACACCCCATGACTGCCTGTGACAGCCCTGGGGGGGAGGGGCTGCCTTTTACCCACGTGTGGTCCCTACCCCATCCTTCCTCGGCCCCCAGCCGTGTGGGGACTCGAGGGGTGCTCCCTGCCGTGGGCACAGAAGAGCCCCTTTACACCGAGGATGGGACCCAAGGCAAGCGCGGTCAAGCCTGGCCGGGCAGCTGTGA
Organism: Spilogale gracilis; assembly: GCA_004023965.1. Taxonomy (NCBI): domain Eukaryota; kingdom Metazoa; phylum Chordata; class Mammalia; order Carnivora; family Mephitidae; genus Spilogale; species Spilogale gracilis. The sequence goes on from PITA01031770.1 coordinate 13,780, forward strand.
GCAGGCCAGATAAACGGGCCCGTCCAGGGAGCGCAGGAGCTCGGGCTCAGCAGGCCGAGGCCGGAAGGCTGCTGTCTGTGGGCCCCAGGCCCCCTCCTCCCTGCCGGGGCACCCGCACCGGGTCACAACGGAGAGGACGGCTCTGTCCCCGCTTCAGACTGGGGCTCTGTGTGCGGAATGACGTCCTGTGCACGACAGGGGCCCGCTGTTCCTTCACCTACGGGGCCAGGGGTCGCTGTCACCCAGGCCGACTTGGTCGGGGCTCCCGCTCCCCAGTGCACAGGGCCCGCTGCCTGTCTGGACCTTCTTCTCACCCCCCCAGGCGAAGACTTGCAGACAAATCCTCGTGAGAAAGCAGCGCAGCAGCACGAGCCCCCGGCTCAGCCTGGCCGGCGGGGACTGCCCACCGGGGCCGCCGGGGCGCGCGCGGACGGGGCTCAGCCTGGCCGGGGACACGGGGAGGTGTGCCCTTAGCTGTTGCCCCACCGTGAGCACCAGTGACTTGTGGACAGCTGACCACCAGACTCTTACACTGGCTTAAACAAAACAAAAACAGCGTGTCTACGTCCACACACGGAAGAATTCACCCCACTCCAGGTCACAGCCGCGAGGACACGCGAGCTTCGAGGAAACAGCAGCACAGAACTCTGCGCATGAAAACAACTCGCACGACTCACCTTCAGGAAGAGAAGCAATGTAAGTGTGAACGAGAGGAAAGGGGACCCTGACCCTGCAGTGGCGGCGGATATAGCACCCCCCCGCGGGGTCCCATGTCACGGGCCAGGTCGCGGGGACAGCACACCCCCCCGCGGGGTCCCATGTCACGGGCCAGGTCGCGGGGACAGCACCCCCCCCGCGGGGTCCCATGTCACGGGCCAGGTCGCGGGGACAGCACCCCCCCCGCGGGGTCCCATGTCACGGGCCAGGTCGCGGGGACAGCACCCCCCCGCGGGGTCCCATGTCACGGGCCAGGTCGCGGGGACAGCACCCCCCCCGCG
>PITA01031771.1:0-14777 GCA_004023965.1 Spilogale gracilis
GTGGCAGAAGGAAAGCAAATGGGAACTAGGGTAATCTAGGGAGGGAAACGAAACAACAGAGATTTTGGACACAGAAACAAACTGAGGGACTTGGAGGGAGGGGGGTGGAGGGATGGGAGAGCCTGGTGGTGGGTACTGGGGACACCTAAAGCGGGGAGCACTGGGTGTGGGGAATGGGGAATGAATCTTGAAACACTGGGAAAAAAAATTTAGTAACATAAAAAAAAAAATGTAAAAAAAAAAAAACAAAAAAAAACTATAGTCTCTAAAATTGCTATTGTTTTACTTTTTATTAGATATATTTATACTAAGTCACAAATTTGGTAATCTTTATGGTTTTATTCTGAATAAAAATGATACATAGTTAAAAAAAAAAAAGACAAACAGGAGTTTTAACATATTTTGTAACAAGAGGCAAACTAACAAGTCTTTTAAAAGCTGGCCAAGCCTCACCCAGGGTGGATTTCTTACCTACCTGGCTACATGCCACAACATGACAACATTTTTTTTTTTCACGCATGCTTTTTAAGATTTGGAATCAGATCCTACCCTTGAGTCCTAACTCATGGTCTACACGGATACTAATTTTTTGTCTGTAAAATTATTTTTTTATTGCTTGTTGGGACCAATGCAAATGTTACCAACTCCTTTTAAAAAGGCATTCTTGATTTAATTCTTAAATTTATATAATGTGGATTATTTTTAAGGATCAAAATAAATACTATATAGTAATAGTTTTTATTGTCCTGCACATTTTTAAGTCATTGCTAAGTAGCTTTTAGGAATGATACTTCCCAGGTAAAGAGACATTTTTTTAACATAATGTGTCAGAAGAGTTAGAAAGGTGATTGAATATTTTTTACAAAAGTCACAAAAAGCTTCGGAATATTTATGTTTGTTGAAAAAAAGTCTCTTCTACCAATTCATCCCCTTCCTCTTAGAACTTTCACAGGATCTGACTACTTGCTATGGGGGAGTACTGTGGAGTTAAAAGAGCCTAGAGTTTGGACTCTTATCCTAGTACTAACACCAAATGATGGTGGCCTTGGGCAAGTGACTTTACTATTCTGAAGAAGCTAGAGTCTACAAATCTGATCAACTTCTACCTGAGAATACCTGAGTAATTTATCTCTGAGCACCTAGTAGGAAAGTCATAAATGCTGGACATTGTGATGGGGAATTAAAGAGATGGGGAATGAATAATATTTATCACAGGGCATGGTTCTCACACCACCAACAACAAAATAATGTATTCATGCATTTATTTCTCTTATTCAATGAAAATTTATTGAGCACTTACTATGTGCCAGGTACTGAAGATCTAGTGATGAATAAGGCAGACAATAGTCTCATTCTTATAGACCTTATGTTTAGTGGGGGGAGGCAGAGAATAAATAAATGAAAAAAGAATTTTGGGGAGTTGGTGAGTGATAAAATAAAACAGGATGATGTTACAAAGTGTGAGAGGTAGTAGTGATACTATTTTAGTGGGGTACTTAAGGAAAGACTTCAGTGGTGATATTTAAGCTGAGAGACAATAAAAATAGTTAACAGTAAGTCTTCTGAAGATGGAGAGTCCAGGTAGAGGGAGTAAGTACAAAAGCCTAAAACAGAAACAAGTTTGGCTGGATTGAGGAACAGAAGAAAGATCAGTCACCACTGTGACTGGAGTGTTGCAATGAGCAACAGCAATGAGCAAAATGATGAGGGAGATGAAATTCTAGAGGTGTATGGGGTCAGCTTCTCTATTAAGTACATCATACTTAGTTTCTCTGCTTGAATGTTTGCCATGCATTTCAATGACTAAAATGAAACTTTGATTCTCCACCTCTACACCTGTCCTTCTGTAGGCATATCACCAGCATTCACCACTCAATGTTCTAAGGGTCATCCTTGATGGATTCCTTTCTCTCACATGAAAAATGTGATCTACCAGCAAGTGCTGTCAGCAATCATACGAATCCACCCCTATTTCCATTGTCGTCGTTTATCGTTATAGTCCAAGTCTCCATCATCTCTTCCTGGAAATAATGCGGTAACTCCCTATATGATTTCCCGACTTTATTCTTCTTCCCCTACTATCCATTTTTCTTTACAGCAACAAAAGTAATGCAAATTGGATCATGTCATTCCTCTTTTTAAAATCTTCCAGTGGCTTGTATCTGAACTTAGTTTTTATGATAGTCGCCTCCCCCATCACCCACATGAATGCTAGGTTAGCATGATTGATAGAAAAAGACAAATTCTTATATAAAAAGGAAAAAAGAAGAAGGGCATATCCACAAAGGTACAGGAAGGACCACTAAACTAAGTGAGGAACTATTTTCTTCATAAGAAACCATACCTCTTAAGGTATTATCTTCCTGAAAAATTCTAGTTTGAATGTTAGGAACTGTCATTACTCTATTCTTCCTCCCTGCCCATCTTTTATAATAATTTCTAATCTTTTTGTGTCCTTCTCACTTCTGGGTGAATACTTCTATCATTAGGAGGAGACAAAAACAAACAAAAACACCCATCAATATTTTTCAATTATTAACCTCACTATGCTGTATTGCAAGAGCATTGTTTTATTGAACATATAAAATGCTAGATATCCAGAACATATTTCATGAAATTGTAGACCTTGTTTTTTTTAATTTAAATTCAAATTAGTAAGCATATAGTGTATTACTAGCTTCAGGGGTAGAATATAATAATTCATTAGTTGCATATAATACCTCATGTTCACAACATCAAATACCTGCCTTAATGCTTATCACCCATTTACCCCACCCCTCACATCCCCTTCAGCAACCCTTAATTTGTTCCTATAGTTAAGAGTCTCTTATGATTTGCCTTTTTCTGTTTTTATCTTATTTTATTTCCTTTCTTTTCCCTTATGTTTATCAGTTTTCTTTCTTAAATTCTACATATGAGTGAAATCATATGGTACTTTTCTTTCTCTGATTGACTTATTTCACTTAACATGATAGTTCCTCTACATTGTTGTGGTAGTAGGAACTAGTTCCTCTAGTTCCATCTACATTGTTGTAAATGGCAAGATTTAATTCTTTTTGATGCCTGAGTAATATTTTATTGTATATATTTTATTGTATATATATACACAACATCTTCTTTATCCATTCATCTATCAATGGACATCTGGACTCTTTCCTTATTTTGGCTACTGTGAACATTCCTGCTATAAATATTGAGGTGCATGCGACCCTTTGGATAAATACTTAGTAGTGCAATTGCTAGGTTGTAGGGTAGCTCTACTTTTTACTTTTTGAAGAACTGCCATGATGTTTCCCAGACTGGCTGCACCAGTTTGCATTCCCAACATTGTAAGAGGGTTCCCCTTTCTCTGCATTCTTGCCAACATCTATTGTTTCCTGAGTTCTTCATTTTTGTCATTCTGACCAGTGTGATGTGATATCGCATTGTAATTTTGATTTTGTATTTCCCTGATGATGAGTGATGTTAAGCATTTTTTTCATGTTTCTGTTATCCATTTGTATGTTTTCTTTGGAGAAATGTCTGTCCATGTCTTCTCCCTACTTCTTGATTGGATTTTTTTATTTTTTAGGTGTTGAGTTTGATAAGTTCTTTACAGATTTTAGATACTAGGCTTTTATCTGATATGTCATTTGCAAATATTTTCTCCCATTCTGTAGGTTGCCTTTTGATTTTGTTGACTGTTTCCTTTGTTGTGCAAAAGCTTTAACCTGATGAAATCCCAATAGTTCATTTTTGCTTTTGTTTCCCTTGTCTCTGGAGATATGTCTAGCAAGAAGTTGCTGCCGCTGAGGTCAAAGAGGTTGCTGCCTGTGTTCTCCTCTGGGATTTTGATGGATTCCTGTTTTACATTTAGGGCTTTCATCCATTTTGAATTTATTTTTGTGTGTGGCATAAGAAACTGGTCCAGTTTTATTCTTCTACATGTGAATATCCAATTCTTCCAAAACTATTTGTTGAAGAAACTGTCTAAATCCAGCCAGAGAAGGGAAATAATAAGTATTGGAGCAGAAATTAATGATATGAAAAGAAAAAACCTGTAGATCAAAGAAAGTAAGAACTGGTTCTTTGAAAGAGTTAACAAAATCTTTAAATCCCTAGCCAGCCTTATCAAAAGGAAAAGAGAAAGGACCCAAATGAACAAAATCATGAATGAAAGAGGAGAGATCACAACCAACACCACCAAAATGCAAACAACTATAAGAGAATGCTATGAGCAATTGTATGTCAACAAATTAGGCAATCAGGAAGAAATGAATAAATTCCTAGAAACATATAAACTACCAAAACTGAAACAGGAATAAATAGAAAATCTGTACAAACACATAACCAGCAAAGAAATTGGATCAGTAATCAAAAATCTCCCAACAAACAGGAGTCCAGGGCCTCATGGCTTCCCAGGGGAATTCTACCAAATATTTAAAGAAGAGTTTATACTTATTCTTCTGATTCTGTTCCAAAAAATAAAACTGGAAGGAGAACTTCCAAACTCATTCTGTGAGGCCAGCATTACCTTGATCCCAAAACCAGATGAAGACCCTACCATAAAGAATTACAGACCAATATACCTGATAAACATGGGTGCAAAAATTCTCAACAAGATATTAGCTAATAGGATCCAACAGTACATTAAAAGGATTACTCACCATGACTGAGTGAGATTTATTCCTGGGCTGCAGGGGTGTTTCAACATCTGCAAATCAATCAATGTGATGCACCACATTAATAAAAGAAAGGATAAAAACCATATGATCCTCTCAAAACATAGCATTCTTTCTTGATAAAAAACCTCAACAAAATAGGGATAAGGGAACATAGCTCAACATCATAAAATCCATATCTGAAAGCTCTATAGTGAATATCATCCTCAATGGGGAAAACCAGAGCTTTTTGACTAAGGTCAGGAAAATGGTGGGGATGTCCACTCTCACCACTGGTGTTCAACATAGTACTGCAAGTCCTAGCCTCAGCAATCAGACACCAAAAAGAAATAAAAGGCATCCAAATTGGCAAGGAAGAAGTCAAGCTTTCACTCTTCACAGACAACATGATAATCCATGTAGAAAATCTGAAAGATTCCACCAAAAATTTACTAGAACTGATACAAGAATTCAGCAAAGTTGCAGGATATAAAATCAATGCACAGAAGTCTGTTGCATTATCAAAGACAATTACCATATGATGTCTCTGATACAAGGAATTTGAGAGGCAGTGTGGGGGGTCATGGAGGGTAGGGAGGGAAAAAATGAAACAAGATGGGACCAGGGAGGCAGACAAACCATAAGAAACTCTTAATCTTAGGAAACAAACTGAGAGTTGCTGGGGGGTGGGAGGGGAGGGATAGGGTGTCTGGGTTATGGGAAAAGAAAAAAAAAAGAAGTCTGTTGCATTTCTGTATGCAAACAATGAAGTAGCAGAAAGAGAAATCAGGGAATTGATCCTATTTACAACTGCACCAAAAACCATAAGATACCTAGGAAAAAACCTAACCAAAGAGGTAAAAGATCTGTACTCTGAGAACTACAGAACACTTATGAAAGAAATTGAGGAAGACACAAAGAACTGGAAAAACAGTCCACACTCATGAACTGGAAGAATAAATACTGCTAAAATGTCTATACTACTCAAGCAACCTACACACTCAATGCAATCCCTATCAAAATAATACCAGCATTTTTCATAGAGCGGAACAAACAATTCTAAAATTTGTATGGAATCAGGAAAGACCCTGACTAGCCAAAGTAATGTTGAAAAAGAAAACTAAAGCTGGCAGCATCACTGTTCCAGACTTCAAGCTGTATTATAAAGCTGTAATCATCAAGATGGCATGATTTGGTATAAAAACAGATAGATCAATGGAAGAGAAAAGAGAACTCAGAAATGGACCCTCAACGCTATGGTCAATTAATCTTTGACAAAGCAGAAAAGGGTATCCAATGGAAAAAGATAGTCTCACCAACAAATGGTTGTAGACCTTGTTTTTCTAAAAAAAATCTTAAATTTTGAATTTCTTTTATATTCTGTTTGAGGAAAAGGAATTTCCTTCATTGTGGTTCTTAGGTCAACATATACTAGTGTACATGATGGGATCCTAAAATATCATTTGGCCATTTTTGTTCATTGCATAGTTTGTAAGGAAGGGACATTAACTTCAATGTTGGAATGAATTTTCAAGATCAATTGTTTGGTTAACTGCTTGGCACAATGGAGTCAAATTATAGCCACTGCCTTTCCTGCTTCATAGAGATTTCAGAAATGTCCATCCTGGATCTGTAGAACAGACACAGGAGAAACTTGAACTGCCATCTAACTGCCCAGATGATCTAAATTATTGTAGATATTTATTTGGCTATGAGATACAACACCACTTCCTTTGGAGAAAAAATTAGAATTCTATAAATCATATAGAAGGTGGTTTCAAATTTTTGCATTACTAAGAGATTCTTTATTTTACAACTGGCCTCGACAGCAATATCCCTAGAGAATATTTAAATTATAGGAACTCATTTTTTTTGGTAGACACACATTCATTTCACCAAGTGCAACCCCTCTAATAAGTGTTAGTGTTATCCATTTGCCCATAATTATAAGAAAAGCATTTATCTAAACCATTTTGCCAGTGGTATAAGCAGATTCCTTGTTTCTTACTCAGAAAAACATGGCTATCCAGAGACTGTTTACTAAATACACAAACTACTTGGTCACCTATTGATATTTTTTTCTTTAAAAAAATTTATTTATGAGGTACCTGGGTGGCTCACTTGGTTAAGCATCTGCCTTTGGCTCAGGTCATGATCCCAGGGTCCTGGGTTCAAGCCCTGCATTAGGCTCCCTACTCAGCGGGGAGCCTGCTTCTCCCTCTCCCCTGTCCCTGCTCATGCTCTCTCTCATGCTCTCTCTGTCAAACAAATAAATAAAATATTTTAAAACATATTTCTTTATTTATCTTCCAACTTCTTTTATTTTTACATATTCTAAAAACCAATTGAAACGAAAAAAATTTTCTTTTTCAGGGAAATGAATGAGATATTTTTTAATCGATAAGTATTTTCTTTTCTATGAAAATCAAATATTTTCCTAAAAGCAAATTTTATTTCCCCAACTATTTTTTTTAAAGATTTTATTTATTTGACAGAGAGAAACACAGTCAGAGAGGGAACACAAGCAGGGGGAGTGAGAGAGGGAGAAGCAGGCTTCCCGTCGAGCAGGGAGCCCGATGTGGGGCTGGATCCTCGGTCTCTGGGATCATGACCTGAGCCGAAGGCAGTCGCTCAACCAACTGAGCCACCCAGGCGCCCCTATTTTCCCAAATATTTGACAAGAGCAAGCTGTAAAATTCTGTCTATTGATATTCTTTTAAAAGCACAGGTTTGGGGTGCCTGGGTGGCTCAGTCATTAAGTGTCTCCCTTTGGCTCAGGTCATGACCCCAGGGTTTTGGGATCCAACCCCCCATCCCGCTCCCTGCTCAGCGGGAAGCCTGCTTATCTCTCTCTCACTCCGCCTGCTTGTGTTTCCTCTCTAGCTGTGTTTCTCTCTGCTAAATAAATAAATAAATAAAATCTTTTAAAAAGAAAAAAAGCATAGGTTTCTATAGTCATATTTTGATTTATTGCTCTTGTACAGAAAGTAAGTGATTATGTGAACAAGTGGAAAAAAGCCTGAACATTAAAGTTAAACCAACTGGGTTTTATTTCTCCTTTTTCTACTAATTTAGACACATGGTTTGGGGCAACTCCATACATTCTCACCTGTTTAAAAAAAAAAAAGATTAAAGTGCTATCTATCTTACAAATTTTCCATTAAGGTTATATGAATGGTAATCATGAAAAATTTCTCCAAGTCATTATCATGCTGTTTTCATGAAGTTAATTACCATTCCTTAATTCTTCTCAACTGTTAGGAACATTATTATTTATGTAAGGGTTCTGTTGCTTCCTAGAGAAACTACTACCAGTTTTGTTTTGGCCAAGACAGAAGGTCATATTGGAATAGATCTATTCTCCAAAGACTGTCCTGCAAAAGCTAGATACTTTTCAATTATACTGATGGAAGGCAAGAAGAACTCAGAATTCTGACAGAAATGTATATCTGGATTTTCTTTTTTTCTTTTTTTAATTTAAATTCAGTTCCCCAACATAGAGTACATCATTAGTTTCAGATGTAATGTTCATTAATTTGTCAGTTGCGTGTAACACCCACTGCTCCTCACATCACTTGCCCTCCTTAATGCCTATCACCCAATTACCCCCTTCTCCCATCCTACCTCAAACTCTCCATTTGTTTCATATAGTTAAGGGTCTCTCATGGTTTTTCTCCACCTCTGATGATTTCCCATTCAGTTTTCCCTCCGTTCCCCTATGATGCTCTATGCTCTTTCTTATATTCTTTCTTTGTTTTGTGAGACTTAACAAAAGCTGTCTTTCTCTTGGGGCGCCTGGGCGGCTCAGTCATTAATGTCTTCCACTTAGGTCAGCCCCACCCCCACCCTCGCATTGTGCTCCCTGCTCAGCAGGAAGCCTGCTTCTCCCTCTCCCACCCCTCCTGCTTGTGTTCCCTCTCTCTCTCTCTGTCCAATAAATAAATAAAATCATAAAAAAAAAATCAAAAACAAAAAAACCCGTCTTTCGCTTCAGGATTGCAGGGCTCTGAATAGGGAGCAGTTGGGGGTAAATCTCCTTATTACTATAAAAGGGAATTAATAGAGAATTAATAGAGAGGCTAAGAGTTTACATAAGGAAGTGTTCAGGAGCCCAAAACTTGTTTCCTAAGATTCAAAGTTTAATGAGATCTATTGGAATAAACTAGGTTGGTCCTCATGAAGGGGCAGTGTTGTAGAAGATTGACAGCTCCTGATGCTGGTAAGGGTAGGGCTCTAGTTTTAATGATTAAATTCAGCCCCAGTCATTCTGTTTCAGTGATTGCACCTGGTGAACAACAGTTGAACAGGGAAATGCACTTTAGAAGTAACTTTATCACTTAGAAGGTTTAAAAGCGTAACTGTTTAAATGCTACTATTTAACTAAATGATGGCCATAAAAGGGTTAAAGATAACATTTCAACCTAAAAATCAGTTACTATGAGAGAGGACAGAATAGGATGGAGAAGACAAATACAGAAACTAGAATTTTTAAAATGTACTTTGCTTGCAGGTTTGACTTTAGGACCACGTAAATCTTAAAATGATTACAAAAAATTTTAATTTAGAAAAGCAGCCCCAGAAAGCTGAAAAAAAAAAAAGAAAAATGAGGCTCACTATCAAGTTAGTGGCATAACCTTTCAGAGAAGAAGTACTCTAAATAATTTAGTACATAGTAATTTCAATGTACACTGTCTATAGCTACAACCAAAAGACCAGAGGACTGTAAAAGAAAATTCTTAGAATCGTGCTATCCATATGGTGTGATGATGTTGGTGGTGCTATTCTGGGACCATTTTGTGTGTGTTATGGGATAAAACAAATAAGCAACTCTGTTTCTCTTACTGAGAACAGAAAATTTCAGTCCTGGAGAAAAGAGATACAAATATAAGTTCATAGATGTTTAAAAGTAACAAATTCTAGGGGTGCCTCCAGGGTGGCTCATTTGGTTAAACAGCAAAATCTTGACTTCAGCTCAGGTCATGATCTCAGGATCCTGGGATTGAGCCCCCAGTGGAGAGTCTGCTTGAAGATTTTTCTCTCTCCTTCTGCCTCTCCCCTCTCTACTTGCTCACTCTCTCTAAATCTTTAAAGAAATTTAAAAGTCAAAAATCCTGTAGTTCTGATTGTGAATTGAAAATATTATCTGTAAATCATATAATTTATCTTAAAGTTAAAAAAAAAAGACTTTTTACTTCTGTCCACTGAAAAGTTTGAAAAGCAATGGTCAACCCCGTAGCAATAAGAACCCACAATGCCTATATTGTAGTCTCTAAATATCTGTTTCCAATAAAAAGAATCAGAGTTCCTTGACTCTAGATCTAGGACAGGAAATTATAAGATGAGCCTGGAGCATTTTATTAAAACAGGAACCCAGGAAGTCATTAAAAAAATAATTGGGGTAATGTCAAGGAATCAGGAACCAGAGATAGGATATCTGATCATCAATACAGATAATAATTTCAATGGACTGAAATACAGCAACTGTGTTTAAATGATGAGTTCATAATCATACTCTAAAAATTAAAATATTAGTCACCTTTGTAAATGTTAAAGAATCAACACATTATCTTGAAAATTTGTAAAGGGAAAGAATTAAACATTTATCCTGCCTTTTCTATAAATTCACATCAGGTTTACCAAATATTTGAGGGAGATTTTTCCTTATAGATATATTCCAGGTAGTGACTGAAGAAGAAATTAAAGAATATCACCATTTCTTCAAATCATAATATATTAATAAATCTAGGCAATAATCATTCATAATTGTGGACACCTCAAAAAGACAATAAGATATGAAATATTCCTGATGGAAGTACATGATACCATGCATAGAGTCACTGTACCAAAAAAAAAAGAAATCCAGCCTGAACATAGTCAAGTCTCTATCCATTTAGCAGTAATACAGGAGGAACAAAGAACATGTTAAGTGACACCACTGGGATGCAACCAGCAAAATCCAGACAATAAAAAACACTTCAGGACAAACGACATCATTTCTTTAAAAACAAATATTACAAGGGATAAAGAAGAAAGGTAGAGGAGGATTGATGGAGTAAAATAGACCTGAGAGATCTGTTGCAATGTATGGATTTTATTTGGATTCTGATTTGAACAAATTATAAGAAGTAAACTATTAAAGAACATTTGAGACAACTGGGGAAATTTGAACACTGACTGGAGATTTGATGACATGAAGGACTCATTATTTATATTTTAAGTGTGATAATAGTGTTGAGTTTAAGTTTTCTTTTTCATAGTTTTTACTTTTTAGTGCTATAAACATCATTACAAATGGAGTGGTGTAATATTTGGGATTTCCTTCAGAATACTGGGGATGAGGAGGATAAGTTGGATGAGTAAGAAAGAATATAGATGAAAAAGATTGTCCATAAGATGAAGACTGTTATACAGTGTATTCTGGCATATCGTTGAAGTGTTCCATGGTTAAGTAGGTAAAGATACAGTTATAATAGGACTGCTGCATAACATGGGCACCCTTGAAGCCTGGGCTGGGACCTGAATCATCATGAGTATGCCTCAGGAGGAGTCGACAAGCATGGTCGGCTCAACTGTGCAGGACCCTTCTTCAACACTGGTACCATGTGGCATAAATGAACATGCCAGATACCAGCTCCTACCCATTTAGAGTTTGGACTGGTGTTCTTGGATAAACTGAAGAATAGGAAAAAGCTTTCAGAAGGATATCATGGAATTTTGGCCAAAAAGAAACAGCAGGGCTCCAAAGCAAGTTGGCATATAAAAGAGATGAGTCTGTATTTTGTACATGTAGACTTAGTAAAAGAGTTACAAAATTCACTAAGATTCACATCATGAATAAATTTTAATCCTCTGCTGATTTTTTTACCTACTTGTCAGAATACATGTTTTCTAAAACATCTGGAAATCTATGTCCCAATGCTGATCAAGAGATAAAATGATATTAACATAGTGATAATTTGAACAAAAATTGAGCTGGCTTTATTTGCTCAACAAAGACTTTTTTTCCCCATTGCTCTTAGGATTACACCTAAACTCATTAACGCAGCCTACTAAGCCATTATTTGCCCTTCACCACACTCCAGCTTCATTTCCCTTCCTCTAGTTTCTTCACACTCTTTAATGTCTAAGGTCTCTTACACTTATTTACCCATCTCCCCAAAATCCTTTCCCCACCTTCCCATTTCCATCATTGTCCTGATCAACTACTCAGTGGTTAGGGTCCAGATTAAATGTCTCTCAGGGATGTCCTCATGGATAGCTCTGTGTAGGATAGGTCCTCCTGATGAATGTTAGTATAGTACCCTGCCCTTCCCCTTTTATAGACTTCCATCTGTGATTTTATAAGTATTTGTATTCTTTTTTGCTTATTGTTCATCTCTGTAACTAAAATAAAATAAATGCTGAAGAGACTGGGACCGTGGAGATGGGGCAAGATGACAGAGAAGTGTATGAAACCTGTTTCAAATGGCCCCCTGAAGTGAGCTAAATATATACCAGAACACTCTGAACACCCATGAAATCAGCCTGAGATGTAAGACTACACACTTCTGGATCTCTATGAGGGCAGAAGAGCATCAGCAGAGAGGTAAAGCAGAGCGGGAGCCCTAGGACTGATTTTGGAGGAGAAACAGAAGAGGGAGGGAGCCACCAGAAGCAACCCATTGGAAAGTAATACCCCAATACAAAAGTGCCCTGTGCTTGAGAACCAGAATCAACTTGCAGTCTTTTAAAACACTCAAAAACAAAGGGTCTTAAGAGGCAACTGGGAGAATCTGACAGCCACTGGCAGGGACATAAAACTATGGTCTCTGGACGGCAGTAGATGGTGCTCCCCTGCGCCAGAGTGAACCTGGCAGGAAGTCCCTGCAACCTTGCCTGCACCACCGCTTGGGCTAGGCGCACGCAACCTGCACCAGAGGTCACTTTTCTTGCAGCCTTGTGCTACGTGCATGACCACCAGGTCAGAGAGCACCCAGGCTCGGTGTGGGCTCCAAATAACAGTCCCAACAGTGACAGGCTGGCACAGACTGATATCACTGGCAGTTTCTGTGGCACGGGAGTGAAGGGACAAGTGGGGGCCTTGGGAGCCATTCTGGCTGGTGACTGGGGTGCGTGCTACCTGTGAGAGGTGGTGGTGTGCAGGGAAGAGTGTAGAGGGGGAGTCTGTGTGTTCCAGACCATCAAAAGGAGAGCATAGTGGGGCTTCTCTCTGAAATGACTGTCAGGGGGCAGACAGCTTACTTTGCTCTGATTCTGAAAAGCTCCAGAGAACAAAAGCCTGAAAAACCAGTTTTCATAGAGCCCCAGCCCCTTGATAGGGGGCAGGGGGACTCAGACTAGAGTGACTGAAAAACAACTGGTAGTCCCCTCCCCCAGAAGGCAAGCCAGAAGAACAAGAGGACAACAACCAAAGGGTCTTCATAAAATTGTAAAATTGTAAAACCCCAACATCAGGGAAAAACAATATATTAAGCTCCCAGAACTACCCCAAAACCTGGATATTTTATAGATACAGCTTTTCATTGTATTTTTTTAACTTCTTTTCATTTTCATTTTTAATTTTTTAAATTTTAAATTGATTCTCACAATTCTTGTTCTTTTATTTTTTAACCCACTTATTATTACATCTTGATATTTAATACATTCCATAATAACTTTTTATCTTGAACTTTACTCATACATATACCTATGTTCGTTTGTTTGTTTCTTTTTTTTAATATACATATAGATATAAACTTCAAGGTAATCCTTCATTCTTATTTAATACTACCCCTATATATAAACCAGTTTTAATATAACTATAGAAAGTTGAGTCCTCTAACAATAATAACAAGATACACCCAAAAGGAACTGGAATACTTTCCTTGCCCACAATGAGGGTTTGTACTCACCTTCCCATCTTATTCTTCTGTCAGTGTTTCTGTGCATTTGCTTTGCCTTTGTACTATATAAATATTATTCTTGGGGAGTTATTTGGGCTAGATTTTGCTTTTTGCTTTTCTCTGCTTTCTTTTACTTTTGATGGTCTTTTTGTTTATTGCTTTTTGTTTTTTTTGCTGTATAAATCCTACCATTGGGGCCCATTTTGGCCCAGTTTTTTCTTGCTTTTTTTCTCTTTTTCCCTCTTTTTCCTTTATTCTTCTTTTTCAATGGTGACTTCTGATTGCTCTGAAACGTTCCAATGGGCAACTCATCCCAATCGTGATTGATATATTCAGTTATATATCCCCTCAACCACTCCTCACTAATATGACTCAGAGGAAGAATAACTAACAGAAGAAAAACTCAGACTGCAACCCCTGTCACAGAACTACTGGATATAGACATAAACAATATGACAGAAATGGAATTCAGGGTAGCAATTATCCAAGCAATGGCTAAGTTGGAAAGGACCATTAGTGGCAAGATAGAATCTTTAAGGGCGGAAGTGAAAGTGGACGAGGCAGAGGTTAAAAATGCTATCAGTGAGAGCCAATATAATCTAAATACTCTAGGAGCTAGGATAAGTGAAGCAGAAGATCACATTACTGATCTAGAAGACAGATTGAGAAGAAGGAGCAGGAAAAGTCTTGGAACAAACAGCTAAAATCCCATGAAAATAGAATTAGGGAAATAAATGATACCATGAAATGCTCCAATATCAGAATTATTGGAATACCTAAGGTAGTTAAGAGAGAATGAAGACTAGAAGATATAGTTGAACAAATCCTGGTTGAAAATTTCCCTAATCTGGGGAATGAAACAAGTGTTTATGTCCTAGAGGCAGAGAGGACACCCCCTCTGCCAGATCAATGAGGTAGAAAAAGAGGCCTATAATTGTGAATAGAGGCCTATAATTGTGAAATTCACGAATCATAAATTCAAAGAGGGAAGCTAGGGGGAAGAGATCCCTTATGTGCAGAGGGAGGACCATCAGAATAACATCAGACCTGTCCATTGAAACCTGGCAAGCCAGAAAGGGCTGGCAAGACATAGTCAGGAAATTAAATGGGGGAAAAAATGCAACCAAGGATAATGTACCCAGCAAGGCTGACTTGCCTTGGAATGGAAAGAGAGATAAAGAGCTTCCAGGACTGGCAAGGTCTAAAAGATTATATGACCACCAAGCCAGCACCACAAGAAATATTAAGGGGGGTT